>JAGSMP010002329.1:0-28418 GCA_029286625.1 Parnassius orleans | reverse complement strand
GCAGGGGTGCTAAGAATCTCCGGTGGAGGTTCGGTTGCCACCTACGACGACTCGACCTGGCAACATATAACGCACGCACCTGAGGACTGACGAGAAGATCCTGGAGCTGGAAGAAGAGATAGATAAGTTACGCTGGAATATAATAGGACTATCCGTCCGAAGTCCGAAGAGAGGGGGAGGACACGGTAATCCTCGAATCCGGCAACTTATTCTATCACCGGGAGGGCGACCATCTGTCCCAAGGAGGTGTCGCATTTCTCGTCCACAAGTCTCTCGTTAACAACGTTGTAAAGATCGGGAGTGTGTCGACGAGGGTTGCGTACCTTATACTCAGAATCACCAAACGGTATTCGCTGAAGGTCATGCAGGTTTACGCACCAACCTCGGCACACCCCGATGAGGAGGTGGAGGAAATGTATGAGGATATCTCTAGAGCCATGCATTCCTCCAAAACCCACTATACGGTGTTAATGGGAGACTTCAACGCAAAACTAGGCACAAGAGAGCGGTGAGCTGAAAGTAGGAAATTCGGAATAGGGCAACGGAACCCAAGGGCCAGCAGCTGGCCGACTTTATGGAGAAAGAGACTCTTATGATGAACTCTTTCTTCCAAAAGCGGCCCCACAGAAAGTGGACCTGGTCGAGCCCCGACGGTTCGACAAAAATAAGATTGACTTCATTATGACGACCAGACGACAAACGCTGGCCCATTCACGCTACAGCCATAATATAGCTGCAGCATAGCCTCACCACGTAAAAATGAATAGGTGATGATTATATATCGCACACTCCTCCTGCTCATTGTCATCATTTGCTATAACCGCTACCTATGGCACGAGGACTGACGACTACAGGAGTAGACCTTTTCACATTTAACGCCACTTAATATTTTATAAGTTTTAAAGCTAGTTCTTGACTACCATCCCATCTGATGATGAGGATGACATGAAGATACAAACGCTTATTTACGCTTATGCTACTTAGCTTAACAAAAGTCAGTTCACTCTTACCTTAAAGGCACTTACTTTGTAATCGGATGGAAAGACAGATTCTGTAAATTATTCCACCTTTACTGTACGTATTACGAGCGACGACTAATGTGTTTAATATAACTGGCTCTTGCATAAATATAAATATGGATGCCCATCCGAGACCTCCTGATCTGAAACTTTCGTATCCAATCTTAAATACTACAGACGAAAATTGACCTTACCTGAAACGGAGTAGTTCCTGAAACAAAGCACAATTTTACGGAAGAGTTAAACTGCATCGGATAGCGATCGTAACCCAATTTAAACTACGATGTTCTCGGAAACATCTTACGCCATTTATTAGTTTTTGATGAAATATTGCTGGTAGTCTGGAGAGCGATTCAAGTTTTGTCCTCTGAAACCATCGTGTAGCAAAGTGAAAGCTGACAGCTTGTTAGAGCTTCTAGTTAAAATTTCCTTCTCGTTTTGTTAGCAATTGTTTAACTTCTACTGTGGTGTACTTGAGTTGGGATTCTTTTTCATAAATTTACTTACTTATATAGTAATAAATAAATAAATAATTCATTGCCCACGGTGACTGTAGTCCCCACAAAAATTCTTGCCTTACCAGTCCATGGTGACTATAGTCATTGTTCCGTTTAAACGTGTACAGCGCTAAAGACAGCTGTTAATAATACAGTAAAAAAAATAGAGATAGTGTTATTTGAAATTTGTCATCTGTGAAAGTGAATTTAATCTGTGTAATAGTAACAAAATAATTTTAAAAAAATGTGAAAATGAAAGTTCGCCATTTTTGTTTGTGGACTGTTAAAGTGTGCGGAACAAAAATGTGATAAGTTTTCTGTTTTCATACGTTATTTCTGATGTTATTGTACATCAAATTAATTGTGAAGATAGATTTATTTCAGAAATATGTATTATTACGACAATTCTAAAACGTTTACATATAATAATTTAGCTTGAAATTTTAATCACGATGCTTCACTATTAACACGTTGATAGCCATTTATAAACGAAATGTATGTTGAGATGTGTCTAGAAATTATTAAAATACAACTCGTCAGTCATGATTTTAGTGTTGGGGAGTAAATATTTATATTGAGTAAATATTATATATTTATCTATATTGAGTAAATAACATTGAGATATTGGAGTCATTTTAAAGGGAATATTATTTACAATTATAATACAAAATAATTGTCTCCAGTAACTATTATACTTTTTTTGTTAAACTCGAAAAACAATTCAGATCATATATAAACTTTCGACACACATGTAATAATAACATTTACATTTGATTCTACAAACCTAACGTGATATAGTCGCGCTGCAGTTATAGTATGGTTGAAGCATGAATGAGTTTGCTCAACTGGGGTAGGACGAAGCTCTCACAGAATACCAGCGTAAAATAGCAACTTAATGCTGCTGTGTTTCGTATGGTGGATGTAGAGAACCGGAGACCTTTTTTACTGGAAACGGGGCATTCCATCTTAGTCCTCAGGGTAACAACGGATCTGCATTTTGATTCTTAATCGAGGATAAATGTAGACCACATTTGTCTATGGGTCACAGCATACATTTACCATCAGGTGGACTGTGTGCTCGTTTGTCACCCTTATACTTTATAAAAAAGTATTTTTATATGTGAAATCATTAAGATAATTATCTTAAATAATAACTTAGGAATTTCATTCATCATCATGATTACAGCCGATAAAAGTCTACTGCTGAACATGGCTTTCCTCATAAATAATTCCATTTATGTTTCATTTTAATGAATACGTTTAACATAAACACATATTACAATAATTTCTAATTAACATTCATTGAAGAAATCTGATTAATCAATCTTTGAGGAAAACATACAGGTGTTATTAATAGGTGTTCGCTACTATTTAATTGATTAGTCCGTGACAAGAAGATTGTAGCCACTTTTAATCGATTGTAACAAGTTAATGGAAATAATTCTTAACCTAATTAAAATTAGCCTTACCTTCTTAGGGGCTAAGCGCTCGCTGTAAATTTCACAGTCACATTTCACGAGCAACCCGGTTTCGATCTCCGCCGGCACCAGTGCAATTGTTAATTGCAGTTTTAAGTGTTTAAAGTCTCGCTCTCGGATGCCTGCTCCCAAACCTGCACCGTCTTTGGTACCCGCACCCTCGCCTCAAATTGCCAACAAGCCCACCCCCGTCGCCGGGGTCTCCACGCTAGGTGCTCCCGCGCCTTCCGCGCCGAAACCCAATGCTTGCGTAAAGCTTCCAGCACTTGTTGCGTAACGGCCAATGCCACCTCCCCAGGCCCCAAAACCGAAGCCTGTCCCCCAAGGCTCATCTTCCATCGTCGCTGACTTCTCTCTAGTCTGAGCGGCACCTTGATCTACTACTTCCTTGCACTGTGTACCGATCGACGCTCCCCTGTTAACTAACATAGAAGTTTCCATATGTAAAGTAGCCCTCTCTGGACATCCGCCACTCACCATAATTTCAGCGTATCAACCGCCGCTCAAACGCATAATTGAATCAAACATTGTAGAATCACTTAATCTAGGCTCCAGTGTCTTCATAGCTGGAGACCTCAACAGTAAGCATTCCCCCTGGAACTCGCTTATAAGCAATCCCAATGGTAATGCATTATTCAATCTCACGGATCGACTAAACTTCGATTTTATCGCTCCTGAGACTCCAACTAACTAACTACTACTAACTACCCATTCACCAACCGGACGTCCTTGACTTAGCAATACTCAAAGATGTCCGTTTGTCGATATCATCGATCGAAACAATATTAGAACTCAACTCGGACCATAGACCTGTCCTAATGCAGCTGGGCCAGCCCGCAGGTGAGAACCTTCAGACCAAAACCATCGTAGACTGGCGTAAGCTCGAGGTCAAACTCGAGTCTACGACCTCCCAGCACTTAGACAAAATCCGAGATAGACGATAGATTCGCCAGAGGAGGCAATGAGGCGATTAGCGCCCTATCGGCCCACCTTACCTCTACAGTTGAAGAATGCTCTCGTAAGGTTCGTGTGTCGAGCAATTACGTTTACGTTACGTTTACGTTTACGACACTTTAAGTTTCCGGCTGATATTTGACAGCTGATCAGAGCAAAAAACACGGCCCTAAGGCAAAATGATCACTATCGTACAATAGACAACAAATTTCGACTGCGCAACCTCCAAAACGAGGTGAAACAGCGCCTTACCGAACTTAGATATGACAAGTGGGATAATCCGAGCTCTGAAAGCAGAACAGTCCTCAACTATACCTTTCTTTAGGCCAGGAAACCCTGATTCCGCCTTTGACGATTCTGAAAAGGCCGAAAGCCTCGCGGACAGTTTAGAGAGCCAATGTACTTCCTCTAGCAAACCTATAGATCCCGCTCACCTTGCAGAGGTCGAAGCGGAGGTCTGCACTACTACCTGCGGGCGACCCCTTAGATCCTGTGACAGTGGACGAAGTCACAGAAGTAATAAAAAGCCTCGAAAAGAAATCAGCAACCGGTCCCGATGGCATTAGCAACAGGGTACTGAAATCTCTCTCCGCGCCACTCTTATGCCTCCTAGTAGGCATATTCAACACTCTTCTTTCCAGCTGCTCCTTCCTTGATGCCTGGAAATAAGCAGACGTAATAGGAATCCCAAAACCGGGGATACCGCGCAACTTAGCCTCCAGTTATAGACCAATCAGTCTCTTCAGAACACTGGGGAAAGTTTACGAGCGACTCATATTGAATCGCCTTCGTAAATACGTCTTTACTAACAAATTTCTTCCAGACAAGCAGTTTGGCTTCAGACCCAAACACTCGTGCACCGACCAGTTACATCGCCTCACAGAATACATTCTGAAAGGATTCAACCTTCCAGGAAGAAATCGTAGAACCACGATGACCGATGCCCTCTTCTTCGATGTCGCAAAAGTGTTTGACAAAGTCTGGCACGATGGCTTGCTTTACAAGCTGTATAAACTCAAAGTGCCTTATAGGCTTACCCATATTATCAGCGCCTTTCTTGCCAATCGTCACTTTCACTGTCGAATAGAGTGTACTCGCTCTACAAAGCGTCCCCTCAAGGTTGGAGTCCCACAGTGCTCCATTCTCTCCCCACTTCTCTTTACACTCTTCACGAGTGACATCCCGAAGGGCGCATTAGTGAATACTGCGCCCTTCGGGATGTCTGCTCTCTTCGCCAATAACACGGCACATTTCGTTGCCCATCATAACAAAAGAATTCTCACCAAGATGCTCCAAACAGCCGTCAACAGCTTAGGCGATTGGATCCGCTTTTAAAGAATCGAAGTGAATCCTGAAAAAAGTGTAGCAATACACTTTCAACCTCTCTCAATTGTCAAAACAAAAATCACAAGAAATCGATAGGTATGATCAGCCTGTACGGCCGCCAAACCCCTCTAGCAATCAACGGCCAAATACCTAGGGGTCACATTCGACCACGGTATGACCGTGCCAAATTCGTCACTAGTCCCCTCCACCCGTTAGTTAACAGCAAGAGCAAACTGTCTTTTTAGACTAAAGCTTCATATTTACAAAGCATTCGTAAGACCTATCATGTCTTACACAAGCGTAGTTTTCGCGCACGCGGCCCATAGAAACTTTTGTACTACCTCCAAGTCGTCCAAAATAGATTCATTCGCATAGCCACCGGAGCTTGGTGGTACCAGCAATACTCTGACTTACACAGAGACTGTCAACTCCCGACGATCTTTGAATATTTCAAGGAAATATATCGGCGCTATTTCTAGAGAGCCCGCTAGTGGTAAACGCAGCCACCTACGCTCCGACTCCGAATATTACGAAAAGCCTCCGGAGGCCCCGTAAAGTTCTAATCGAACCTCCCTTTCCGCTAGATTCCGACAACCGAAATGTCGCCGGTCATTCACACATGAACACTACACTCACCTAGTGCCTCAAACACGGACAACAACGGACGGGACGCAGCGAGTCCGCAGACGGGCGAGCCGCACACCCCATCACACCGCGTACACACTGTACAGTATACACCCGAGGAGTGGCGCCTTGTTCGGACGGCCGTTAGATAACCCATTTACGTGCACGTATTGTCGCAGGTGAACATCGTTACGTAAGTAACGTTGGGAATAATTTAAATACATGCTTTTTACAGCTCGCGGCCTTTGAGTATATATATATATACAAGGTGGTCCAAACAGTGAGGTTATAAATTTTTTTTTGATTCCTCACACCTAGGGGTATCCGAAAATACCCTATGTATGTTCCGCGATTTTTTGTAGTTTTCGAGTTACCGGATTACCCGGATTTCAGATTTTCAGAAGTCTGTAACAGAAAAACTGGCCTATTAAGTGTCATTTTTTTATGTTATTATGAAAGATTAAGGTACTGCCAAGTTTTTAAAATTAATTAGAAAGTATTAAATCATTTATTACTATTTTTCATTTAATGTTGAAAATTCAAGCCCCACTCTCCTGACAGAAATTTTTAAGTTTCGATTAAATTTATTGTATCTTCGGTGAATGTTAGGAAGCTAATTATTTTATGCATAATAGGGCAACTCATAAGGATCATGCTACAAACAAAAAACTTGGAAAAAATCTCACAATTACATTTTTTTAATGTTGGAGCTGTTTAGGGTGAACATTTTCAAAAAAAGGATAAAAAAATCATAACTCGAAAACTACATCATGGAGACATACATAGGTATTTTCGGATGTGAGGAATCAAAAAAAAAATTTATAACCTCACTGTTTGGACCACCTTGTATATCTATTTATTTGGCACGCTCTGTAGCCTAAACTGCTTGATGGATTTTGATATATGTGATGTCGTTAGATTCGTCTTAATTGGAGGTAATTTTTTTTTTATAACATATAAAATATAAACTTTCCCGCCTATTATCCCGATGGGTAGACAGAGACTAGGAACTTACCTTTGACACGATCCCGTCTTATCGCTCTCGCTTCTTTCACAACCATATACCTAAGCATACATGTTCGTCAGTCAAGGGTACCTTTATTTTGCCTATATGTCACCAATTTTGTCGAATAACTTCCATCTATGACGTCACTTGCCGACCTTGCCACTCACTTTTGCAGCATATGTCTACTTGGTCTCTCTTACCGCATTCGTTCTTGCTACGTGTCCAAACATCGGAGCATTCCTTTCTTAATCCTAGTCACAGCATCTTGCAAACCACACTTTTCTCTTAAAATTAAATAATTTTTAATCTAGAGGTAACCGTGGTTAACTATGACATTGGAACGTCAAATACCTCAGTCCCCCCATGATCATGGGTGCTGTAAAGTACTCGAAACGTCGGGAATATAAAATAAGTTAATATACGCGATAAAATCCGTAAAACTAGTTTCATTTAAATGTGTAGTGTTCGCGTAAATATAAGAAATCATTACATCACACTCAGCTGATACCATGATTAATGTTGTTAATAAACATTGAATTCATGAATTAATAGTTACAATTTTAGAAATTTACAAAAGTTAGTAAAGTTACAGCCTTTAAACGTCACAGGCCTCCTCTCATTTTTGAGAGGGCTATAATCATATGATATATAGTGGAAATGTTGTCAATGATGTAAAATAACAAAAACCATCTAGCAGTGACATTGTCATGGGCTATATGAAACTAGAAAAGACAAATATTATCCGACATTTCAAATATTACAGAAGTTTATAATCTAACTGCTGAAGTCTGTAGTGTTTAAACTGATATAGACAATATCTGCCAGTAGGAAGGTTAGAACTTTATTAAAATTAGTCACAGTCTATTAAATTCTATTTTGAAATAATTTATAAGGTGCACACTTCCATGCTGGTATTAATATCGTGCACAAGCGTAAATTAAGCGTAAGTGAAACTAGGCATACAGATAGTATCATCATCGCACAGATTAGGCTCGCCACTGAGTTAATGTTTTAATTAATTAAAATAATACAGTAATTTTAAAACAATGTATTACTTTTGTTAGTGTATGATTAGCTAGTAATAATTTTACTTTTAATATTTTCGTTTGAACGTCTTTTGAAGTTCTTAAATATTGTTAATTTTTGACAAAATTAGGTGTGATGGTGGCGGTATATCAATTCAAACCAAATAATACGAAGTGATTTTAGTGGTAAGCGCGGCTTCAAATACCAGTAGAATGGTAAAGTTACCAATACCAAACAAAGGTGTGATTCTGTCTGTCAACTTGTTAACAGTAAATGTAATTAAAAGGAGAACCCATCAAGGAAGAGAAAAAGGAGGAAGAACCTGAGGAGTCCGATGATGATATGGGCATCGGTCTCTTTGACTAAACAGCTTTACCTTAAACCATTGTTAGCTTTATGAAGCTTGTGTAATTATAATTATAATTAATGTTGGACGTAAATTTACCAATAAATTTAATGTTAAAGTAAAAAAAAGTAAAGTTACAACCTACATATGTCCCACTGCTGGGCACAGACCTCCTCTCATTTCTGAGAGTGTGTGAGGGCAAGGAAATGTCCGCCGCGCTGTCCCAATGCGCGTTTGCTTGCCCACCGTGGCAACTATAGCAAATGTCTTTTATGAGCTGTAATGAATGGAATGGAATAAAATTATAATACTGATGAAAATATTATCTATCTTACATAAAAAAATTACCGAAATATAACAGGTTAAAAATAAGATCTCTATTATAAGTACTCTATGTTTTCGTATGATGACAGGCAAGCAGACATGTGCAACTGCGTCTACTGCAGCCGGCTTCGGTGATTAATGTAGCTGCTATTTAGCATTGGAATGAAATTATACCTTAACAACTAACTGTAGCATAAACGTAAATTACATGTGAAGACTTACAATAAAGACAGCCGATTACAATTACATAAGAAGACAGTCGATGTTTTTTATAGGATAAGGGTAATAAACGACCACGCAGTCGTAATGGTAAGTGGTTGCTGTGGCCCATAGATATCTACATCTGTCCTCGATTATGAATCAAAATGCAGATGAGTTGTCACCTGTGCTGTTGTGAGGACTAAAATGGAATGCCTTGTTTCCAGTAAAATGGGTCTCCGGTTCTCTACACTCACAATACAAAACAAAGCAGCGTTGAGCTGCTATTTTTCACCGGTGTTCTGTGAGAGCGTCGTACTTCCCCGGTCGAAATGACCCATTCGTGCTACAAATATACTACTAATATAGCTGCAGCATGGCCCTAACACGTAAACGATTCCAAAGAAATGTTTAAGTCGTCTTCATCAGCAGCCTGTAAAAGTTCACTAGTGGACATAGAATTTGTGGAGATAATTTGCCTAAAATGATATTAAAGAAACCTGCGTTCCTTTTAATATAATGGATTTCCGCAAAGTAACGCCTGATACTATTAATTATCTTAATAAAAACAGTTGCCAGGCAAATCGGTGATAGAAGCAAACAGACAACTCGTATGGATATAATAAGATGCCTATACCGCCACCTCTCGGAAGCCATGAGATCTTTCTGGAATATAATCACCTCTTACGAAATAGGGGGGTGGATTCTCTTACACACCTTTTACACCATTACCGTTACAGCCTATAGATTTCCTCTTTAAGGGGATATTTGCCATAGCTGCCACACTTGGCAAGCGGGAAGACGAATGGGGTAGTGGATATTTTTACACCGCCACTACACGGTACTGCACGGCAATCAAAAATTACTTAACCGTCTAGTTGTGGTGTAAGTATATCCACTAATCCATATAATCCCGTGGGTGGACAGCAGCAACTTCCTGATAACAGCTGATTAAAAAAATACTGTGTTTACCAAACGGTTCGCCGAGAGTGTCAACTGTCACTCTTGTGAGACAATCTATGGAGAAGGCCTATGTTCAACAGTGGGTTTTGGTAGGCTGTAATGGTAAGGATTAAATCAAAACTTAACAATGTACTAATGAACCGAATTTTTATGTAGTAAATGAATCAGCACTTTTGAATATTTAGAACTTGTTTCACTGAATTATTTCAACAAGTTACAATACTTAGAAAGTGTTTTGTTCGAGAAGATTGCATATTCCTAAGGCCATCTAATTGTACATATTATAATACTCGTATATACCTATGTATACATTAAAGTTTGGTACACTTTTATGTCATATGTGTCAAGTATGTGTTGATGCAATGTGTTTGTGTGCGTGCGTTAGTGCGTGCGTGCGTACGAGCGTGCGTGCATGCGTGCGTGGGGGCGTGCGTGCGTACGTGTGTGCGTGCGTGCTTGCGTACTGTTATACGGAGACGGGCTGATTGCTTTTAAAAAAAAACAATTATTTAAAACACTGATATTTAATTAAAGGATAAATGGATTATATATTACAAACTGATTAGAATTTAACTTAGGTCCGTAGACAACCGAGCAGGTTCGAAGATGGAAGCAGACTGACTGGCCAAACTGCTCCACTGCTATACTCACTGAACCTTAAGGCTTAGTTAGCGTTATTAAGGGGCAGTGCAGCACTAAAACTAACAATTACAGGGTATAACATCTCCCCTTAAGAAGAGATTTTAGGGATGATATCGTAAAATCTCTAGATATAATTAATAATAACTTTAAACTTGGGTTCTAAGCGGTGCAACATTATCCGATTCAGGTCACTATTTTGTTCAATCACAGGTTGTATAATTTTTAATGAGGTTGAGGTGAAGTTTTATGAATTTCACTTTAGAGTGCTACTAGTATTATTTTTGTAACGTGGATGTTACGGGATCGACGGAGCTTAAAACCCAAATATACAAAATACGACAGAATTAGGGTAGAAATAATAATAGTAATATAGAATAATGTGTCCCATATTTAATAATGTGAGGTTTATTTCCTATTGTATTTAGGTTACTTAATAAAGAATCAATAATTATTTTATTTTTTGAATTAAATTCATCTAAATCTACATTTTGTAACTTAATAGGAGACACATTTTCTACAACATGGTTGAACTTATTAATATTACAGCAAGTGTCATTGATGAGGTTATAATCAGGCATATGATTTATGGGTGATGTAATATTTAGAACATTATACATAGGTAACAATGTAGTGCTTTTACAAAATCCAATACAATCATCTGGAATTGTAATTATGCCTGTGCCTAGAATATTTGCTTCAAATAATTGAGACTTAATACAATCTATAGAAATTTTATTTGGGTCGGATTGAATATAAATCCATCTATTATTTATTAATGGTTTCCAGATATCCAATTTTCCAAAAATAAATTTAGTTTCGCACTGTAACGGGATTTCACTGATCACTTTAGACATAAGTTCACTTTCACAGGATGGTTTAGCGTCCACCGAATACACGTTGCTTACGTCACAGATGAATGTTCCTGGTTGCACATGTACACTTCCTTAAGTCGTCAATATTGCAGTAATGTGTTTTGTCTTTGGTCATTGCAACGTATTATTATTAGGTATAATTAAACTAAATGAATTTGGTTCCTTTGGATTATATGGTGTAGGTAGAGCTATACTATGAAACAACATATAATTTTCCATCTACCAGTGGCACTTGCAACAAAAATATGATTTTATTATTTATATAATAGCAAATAATCTTACAAAGTCTTAAAATTAAATGTATATTCTTAATATCTAAAGAAACAGGCAATACTAAATTATTAGGTAGGTACCTATAGTTATCGGCAAGTTCTTGGTATAACTGTTGTGGCGTTATAACGGCTGGATGTAAAATATCCTTACTGCTAAATAAAGCGTTTATGATATCTTCTAATTGAAAAGATAATGTAAAATTGAAGTTTCTAAACTGTCAAAATTTCATTAATATTAGCAGATATTTGTAGGCCATTAGTTAATTCAGAAATATTTTTAATTTTAATAGAGATTGTCGATAGCTGTAGTTAGCTTTGCTTCGTTGTTTTTTATTTTATTTAGTGTATCGTTATAATACGTTATTACAGAGGTAGTAACCAAAATGTTTTCTTTCATTAAAAAAGCCAATTGTTTTTCATCATTTTGTACAGATTCTATTGCTTCTTCATACTTTGAGCGTCGTCTTCATCTAGGTACCAAAAATATGTTTTAACATCGTACCAATACCTCCAAACCATGCGCTGCGCTTGGCTCTGTTATCTAATAAGTGTGAGATGGATTCAAAGTCCTTGTTCAAGTCCTGGTTACATACCGCTAATGGTTGAAGCATATTGTGACATTCGGCAATAATTTCTAGAGTCCTAGTTTGGTCACATAAAAATTTAATTGTATCTAACGTGCTTCCTATATTTCTTATATGGAGGCTAAAGTGTGAAATGTCTGGAATTATTAACGTTTTCAGTTGGGCGTGATTAATTTTAATGTACCTAAATAATCAAAGTAGATGCCTGCACTCAAGTTATTTGTTGAATATAATCTTGATGCGATTGACCTCGAGTTGGAGTTCTGTAAATAATTACTATAGTTAATACTAAACAAAGGTAAGTATTAATTAACCTAATTGTCTTTTATAACTATTTTTTTTAGATGGCGATACTACGCTTATAGGTAAGTATAATTAACTTTCAGGCACTAGCTATTTACTAAGTTTGTTTATTTTACAGGTTATTTCTGACTTCTGATGCAGGTTTCACCTGATCGAAGTGATGCGTGACATGGCGTCGATTGATTAGTAGGGTAAGTGTATTATTACTATGTACCTTAACTATTTTATAGGGACCTTTCCAGAGGGAGAGTGCTTTCCGCAATCTCAAATGGTTCTTTATATAGACATACTCACCGACTTTATATTTGACTGGTCAGTATGGGTGTCATAATATGACTTTGAGGATTCCTTTGACTTTCTTATAAAGTCTAAAGCCTTCTCTCTGGAGTATTTCAGGCGGTTTTGCAACATGCGGACATAATCGGGGTATGTAGCCCCTGGAGATTCATTATAAATGGAATTAGGAATAAATGGTTTACTCCCAAACATAAGTAGGTGTGTAATGTAGTCAGTGAACGGATGTGTTATGAGCAAACATGGCTGTGTACACATAACGAGGCCAATTGGACTGTTCTTCATTAATGTAAGATTTTAAGTATTCTTTTAGGGTTGAATGACTCCGCTCTAAGGAGCCTTGGGTTTGAGGATGGTATGGTGAAGACCATAAGTTTTTAATTTTGAGGAATTCACAGGTTTTTCTAAATAGGTCTGAAGTAAAATTAGTCCCTGATCGGTAAGGATCATCTTAGGAATGCCAAGATTGATATATAATGCAGCAAGCACTCACTAGTTTCTTCAGCAGTGGTACTCCGGATGGGATATGCAGGAGAACTTGGTAAGGTCATCTTGTATTGTGAGAATAAAACGTAATTTCGCTGGTCCGGCTTGGAAGTGGGCCGACGATATCTAAGGATATTCTTTGGCATGGCTCTGTAGATGTGCTGGTGATCTGCATTGGAGCACGTTGATTTTCCTAAGTGCTTTATTTTCCTGACATGCTTTACATTGCTTTACATATGATTCTATATCGCTTCGCATACCTTTCCAGTAATACGATTGTTTTATCCTGTTGTACATTCTGACAGAGCCTAAATGACCGGCTATCGGGATATCATGGTTTTCGAAAAGTTTTCTTAATTTCAGTCAGGCTGGATATATAATATTGTTATGGTATATATGAATTTTAATTCGAGTATCATGAAAGAGATAACATAGAATATTATATATTTTAATGAATGATATTTTCGAAGGGATTTTTCATATCTGATATACCGATTTCTTTAATTTGTCTGGAAGTTATCAATTCATTTTTGATTGTTTTTAACGTTTGAAAGATTTCTGGATAGGAGGCCTCATCAAAATGATGTACCTTGGTGAACAATAAATAATAGCATTTATTATTTGTTTCTATCTTTTTAAAGGAGAAGAGTTCTTTCTCGGACTCCTGTATGTCGGTGATAATTTCAGGGTCGGTTAATATTTCTTGAATGTACGGGTTAGATTCATCTAAATCGATAGATGTTGGGACCAGGATTACTTTCGCGGCACATTTCATAAGAGTTTCGTTATGCTCTTCTACTTCTGTGTTAAAAGTTTTATCTTTTATAACATAGATTTAAAGGTTGGGTAATCATCGACAGGTACGTCTGGGGATGAACTCGTGGATGGAAATGGGACATTATCGGTTTGAATTTCAGGTGGTGCTATCTGTTCAGGTTGAGGTAAGTTAATAGGTTCGTTTTCGATTTCTTCCCTTAGGGTGTCTGGAATATTAGAAGGTAAATCAACGTAGGGTAATGGGGAAGTATCTTCAGCTAAATCCAGTGTAGGAGAGATTGCTTCGTCTGGATTAAAGGAAGGTGGAGAAATAGTAAGTCCATGAGATCTTTGTCTAGATTTCGACTGGGTCCACTATAGGAGGATTGGACGTTGGTGAGTCTGCAGGTTGGACAGGGTTCACAGGAAAACGTGATAGCGCGTCAGCGTTTGTGTTGGTTTTGCCCTTTTTATGATGTATATCATACTCAAATTCTTCCAATTTAAGTCGCCATCGAACAAGGCGGGAACCAGGATCTTTAAATTAAAAGCCACTGGAGAGTTTATGGTCCGTCATTATTGTGAATCGGTTGCCATATAGATAAGGACGAAAGGTTTTGGTGCCGAATACTATCGCAAGGCACTCTTTTTCGGTTACGCTGTAATTATTCTCTGCTTTATTGAGTGTGCGTGAGGCAAAAGCAATAGGTCGATCTTGTCCTACTGGACCTTGGGAGAGAATAGCAGAGATGGCATAGTTTGATGCATCGCATGTCAAGAGGAAAGGTTTAGTAAAGTCCGGATATGCAAGGACTGGGCTAGCTGTAAGTTTACCTTTCAAGGTCTCGAAAAGCTGTTGTTCATTCTTCCATTCAAAAGGACATCCTTTTAACAGGGACGTAAGGTTTTGCATATTTAGAAAATCAGGGATAAAACGTCTGTAGTAGATACTAAGCCTAGGAAGGATTTAATGTCTTTGGATGATTTTGGAACTGGAAATTCGGTGACAGCCCTCACCTTTTCAGGTTGGGTTTGCCACCATGTTCACCGAATATATGGCCTAGATGAATTACTTCTTTACGAAGGAATTCGCATTTTTCAGGTTGTAACTTGAGATTATAACTTCTGAGTCTGTTAAATACAGCATTGAGGTTATCTATGTGAGAAGTAAGATCGAAAGAGTAAATAACGATGTCGTCTAAATAAACGAAACATCGTGAACCTTGAAGTCCTGATAGGCATGCATTCATGAGCTTCTGGAAGGTGGACGGAGCATTTTTCAAGCCAAAAGGCATCCGATTGAATTGGAAATGCCCCTGAGGTACAGAGAACGCTGTTTTAGGTGCATCTTCAGGTTTGATTAACAATTGGTGAAACCCGGAAGCTAAGTCTAAGGTTGAGAAATATTTGCTGTTACCCAGCTGGTCTAGGATTTCAGAAATTTGTGGAATAGGATAAGTTTCGCCGATAGTAATATCGTTAAGTTTGCGATAGTCAATTACTATTCGCCATTTACGTTGTCCTAGGAATCTAATTTCTTAGGCACAATCCAAATTGGTGAGCTCCAAGGTGAGGATGAGGGTTCTATTATTCCTGGTCGAGCATCTTATTGATTGGGTCTCGACTTCTTTTTTGACATTCTGGGAACCTATACGTTTTAGTATGGATGGGCGTCTCGCTGGTCGTTTTAATTTGATGGTTAAGGGCGGATGTATAAGTTAATTGATCATCAGGCAGATGAAAAATGTCGGAATACTGGAACAAAGTTCAATAAGGGCGTTGGACTCTTCTTGGTTTAGATGTTCTATTCTTAATGAGTTTATTACATCGTTTGTTCTTTTAGCCGTGTTAAAGATGTTCGTGTTCACCTGAACTGCGTCAGAATGTAAGGTGTAATTTTAAGATTTAAATTTGGATTAAGGTTTACAGGAAACTCTAGTATTGGCTATAGTTAAATTAACGCGTTTATTTTCTTTTTTACGATACAATTAGATATAAATAAATTATCTGATATGTGTTGATCAGTGATAAGGCCTTCTTTAAGATTGGTATCGCAAACCGAACATTCAATGACAGTTTCGGTGCGTGGTGGAATGATATAGAATGGATCAACGAAATGTTTTATTTAATTTACCGATCTTGAGGTATCGTTTGTGTAGTCAATTTGCCAAACGCGGTTGGAAGTCAGGAGCCTATGATGCCGTCATATGGCGATTGACATCTTTAATGACATGGAATTTATATGACGCGGATGTGGTTTTATTTAATTTTAATTTCAACGAAAATGGCCTCAGTAGTTGTAGATTCTTCGCGGATCTATGCCCTTAAGTTTGATAGGTTCTTTTATGAGTTTGATATTTCTCTGGATACTAGACTGTTTTAATAAACATATGGCAGACCCTGAATCGACAAGCAAAGACAGTGGGATATCCGTGACGGATGAATCGAGAAGGTGACATGGTAACCTGTGTCTAGATTTATCGTAAATTTCGATTTTGCTTGTTGGAGAACTCTCAAGTTATGGGTCTTGGATGACTGGACACTTGTTTGGGGCTGGTTATGTGGTCCTTGGTTGTTGGACACTTGTTTGGGGCTGGTTACCCGCGTGGTCCATGGATTTTCGAACACTTGTTTGGGGCTGGTTACCTTGTGGTCCTTGGATTTTTGGACTCTTATTTGGGGCTGGTTACCCGTGTGGTCCATGGATTTTCGGACACTTGTTTGGGGCTGGTTACCCTGTGTGGTCCTTGGATTTTGGACTCTTATTTGGGGCTGGTTACCCGTGTGGTCCATGGATTTTCGGACTCTTATTTGGGGCTGGTTACCGTGTGGTCCTTGGATATTTGGACTCTTATTTGGGGCTGGTTACCGTGTGGTCCTTGGATATGAGGAGGAATGGTTGGTGTCGGCTTTGGATCTAGTCTCAGGCGACACCGTGGCGAGACTCTTGATCGTTTAAAATTTGATTGTCGCTGTGTAAGGATGGAATTCTTCTTGGACTTCCTCATCATTGAGTTGCTCTATGAAGTTAACCCGTGGTTGTGGCCTATATTGGAATTGAGAGGTTGGTGGAATATTTTGGTTCTTGAATCGATTGTTGGAATACTCTCGTTTTTACAGGCCATAATGTCGTCCTGCCGTCTTACAATATCGACAAAAAGCGTTAGTGGAGCTCTGTTGGTTAGGATTTGGGTACTGTGAATTTTTGATGAGTAGACGGCTTAGTATTAAAAGTTTTACGTAGTTTTGCCTAGGTTTGTGTTATGTTTTGTTTCTGGCTGTGGTCGTTTGTATAGGCTTTGTTGAATACGTTCCTCCGAGATGGCTAAGTTTATGCTTCGTTAAGGGTCTTTGAGACCTACACTAACAATGTTCAAATGCGGGATGTAACCCCATAAGGAAATGATGGAGGGCAAGGTCCTCCATGGCCAAACCGACCTGGTAATTCTTTTGCCTTTGTATTACATAGGGATATTTCTGTTAATAGTTGTGAAAGACAGGTTTCCATGCGGAGTGCAGATTGGCTGACATTATCATGTGGGCCTTGTTTGCTCTCTTGTAATTCAGTAGGATATGAGCATAATGTTTACGTTCACTAAATTGTGTTTTAAAGAAATCCTTGAGCTGTTCCCAGTCTTTAAATTCTTTTATGGAGCAAGCGATTTCCGCTTTACGTGGAGTTGACTAATGATGTACTTAAATAAAATTGTTTTGAGATTCTGTGGCTAATTCATAAGCATTATTACAATTAATAATAAAAATTTGGTCTCCTACTACCGTCATACGGTTTAACGAATTTGAACAAAGTGTTTAAATCCATCTCGGTCATTGCAGTAGTTGTAATGCTGGCCTTAGTAACTCTTGGGTGGCTGGGGTGGATCTCGGGGCGTCACTAACACCCGGCTCTGTGAATTCGAAGGTTAAACTAGCCTCCTCCCCTTTCACCACTTTTGGCATAATAAAAATATATCAATCAATACAAGAACACACAATAATATAAAATAATTACAATAAGGAACACGCAATAGTATAAAATAATCACAAATGGTAAAAATATTAATAATTTCTAAAACATTTAAATTCAATTGAACAAAGAAACATAAAAGGTTGAGAAGAAGCTTTGGTTTATAAGGTCTAGACAAAACAATGACCAACGACTCACAGTACTAGTAATGCGTGGGCGACGGCTGCAAACACGACAAACGGGAACATTCCGATTGATAAGCGCGTCTTCGGTAGCGCACTGGAACGGGACACGATGAATTTAAAGTTATAGAAATCTTCGACGATATTTCTTTTAAGACGATGGATGCTTTTCAGGTTAATTCTTCTTGATTTTCTCTTCTGTATGTATGTAGATGGAAGGAGATGATTGCGGTTCAGGATGCAATCGCGGGTCTTCCTTAGTAAGTATGTGAACTCCTTTCCAGGAATAAATCGGGTCTCCGTAATGGAATGGACGTCCAGGCCGTAGCGATGAGTATAGCACTTGCACTATATTTGGGTTCACTAGGACGCGCAGGACGACACAGAATAAAATTTAGTTTTATAAGATTTTAGGATACGGGCGAGGTCTGCTGAGCGGTTCCACTTCACTTGACACTGGGGATTCCGTATCCACCGCTGCCACAAAATGTTATACGGAGACGGGCTGATTGCTTTTAAAAACAATTATTTAAAACACTGATATTTAATTAAGGATAAATGGATTATATATTACAAACTGATTAGAATTTAACTTAGGTCCGTGAACAACCGAGCAGGTTCGAAGATGGAAGCAGACTGACTGGCCAAACTGCTCCACTGCTATACTCACTGAACCTTAAGGCTTAGTTAGCGTTATTAAGGCAGTGCAGCACTAAGGCTAACAATTACAGGGTATAACAGTACGTGCGTGTTATCGTGCGTACGTGCCTGCGTGTGTGAGAGCATGCGTGCGTGCGTGCGTGTTATCGTGCGTGCGTGCCTACGTGCGTGAGTGCGTGCGTGAGTGCGTGCGTGCGTGCGTGCGTGCTGTGTGTGTGTGTGTGTGTGTGTGTGTGTGTGTGTGTGTGTGTGTGTGTGTGTGTGTGTCTTGGTTAGTTTTTCTGATTTACTAACTGAAAGTTTTTATTCAGATTGGTGTCTAGATCTTCGCGACAGGTAAAATTACATCATCACATAATAGCAAAAGAACTAATTTCACACGAAGTCGTGGGCACAGCTATTAAATAAATAAAGTGAACATGGAATCAAATATCCAATGATCAACTTTTTGAAGCTTTCTACCAATAAATATATGACTGCCTCGTTGGTCTAGTGGTTGTAGTAATACGACTGCTGATTATGAGGACCCAGGTCGGACCAAAAAATCAATTATTGAGTTTTCCCATCCAGAAATTCTTAGTAGCTGCCCGGAGTCAGGAAGTTTGCGGTGTCTCAACCCCGTGCCTCGGAAAGCACGTAAAGCCGTTGGTCCTGCGCCTGATCTCTTTCCGGTCGTGTCGGTTTACCGTCTCATCGGACTATGAAAGAGAGAGAATAGAGAGTGCACCTGTGCTTGCGCATACCCTTGGGCACTATAATCTCTGTCCTGCGCTGATGGCTAGTCTCCGATGAGGCTGGCCGCCGTGAACGAAATTCGGTCTGGAGGATATTATTATTATTATTCTACCATCATGATATTTAAATTTTTATGTAAAGGATGTACTTCAGAGACTGGTTGCCATTTCTGTCGCAAGTTGACTGTGGCATACTTTCTTACGTTTGTCAATGCACATGGCTTACAAAAACTTACATTATGTGTATAGTAAGCAACAAACGAGCACACAACCCTAGGATACCGTCAATGGATGATGTTGTCTGGAGAAGATAAATGTAGTATCCTCATAAAAATGCAAAAAACAAAGAGGGAATGCGTCGTTTCGAGTAAACAGCACAGCAGTAGCCGCTACAAAAAGTATAGGAAACACTCTTTCAAGAAACGATATGTAATTGTACACTTACTTTTCTTGTTACCCACAATACTGTAAGAAGATTGTGCATATCTACTACTTAAAAAATAATTTAAAAGAACCTTTCATTCTTCATAAGTACATGTATTTAGTATCTAACATTAACTTGTTATTTCTTATGATAAGTAAATTGTATTTCTTTTTGAGGAATAAATGTCTTAAACCGTAAACTAAAGGAGTCTTAACCTAAAGGATTTGCCGTAAATACTTAGCAGGCAGTTTGATCTCTGGGGCTGGTCTGAGTCTTCAACATATTATGCATATAAGATATAATTGCCTTACTGCCTCGATTGTTGGGTCCGAGTTCGAATCCCGGGTCAAGCCAGAATTAGTTACTGGGTTTTTAGACAAGAAATTTTCAGTAGCAACCCAGAGTCGGAAAGTTGGCGATGTTATACCCCGTTCTACGGAAAAAACGTAAAGCTGTTACGCCTGAACTCTTTCCGGTCGTGTCTAATTTCTTTCTCCTAAGACTATGAAAGAGAAAATTAATCAATGACATATCACCTGTGCTTTTTTATAGAAAATGATGCAAACGAGCACAGGGATGGTAAGTATCTATCGCCGCGCATTATCTACTGCAACACCAGGGGAATTGCAAGTATATTGCCGGCCTTTTAAAATAATAAGCTCGTGTGCTGAAGGTCCATAACCGTTAAAATTGTCGGTCCTGGCTGAATAAAAGACTGAAAAGTTAGAAATATTTTATTCGTACGACTGTAGACTTTAATTTGTTTTTGTGGTATTACATCTCATAAACAACTAATTTATAAATAATAATTGAAAATTAATAAACTTTTAAATAAAATAAATAAATAGGCATCTTTCGCTATTCTTATCAGCTAAGTAAAGTTTCCTGACCAAATCTAGTGAGGATAATCAATTTCGTTTCAATGAAAAGTTAAAGAGCCTGACCTCAGATTGATCTCAAAGGTGAGGCACCTAAAATTAACAATTAATGCTTAAGAAAATTAATAAAATAAACAAATTAATGTATCTAAATTAAAAGATAACACATAAAAATAAGAAAAGCACTTACGTAGAACTGAACACAGAAAACAATCTTCAAGTCAGCGTTTGGCTTACAAACTCCTCGCGCAACTTTCTTTATAAATTTAATTTAACACTGTAGAACACGACTAACATTCACTTATAACATTCACTAATAAAGTGCTACACAAACAACTGCTCTTCGAATTCAGTTGAATATATAATGAACTACGGATATGCCATAAAACGAGAACTTTTACTGGTGGTTTGACTCCTTTTCCGCCTAAAGTTCGTATAAAATACAAAAAAAAATACAAAAATATTTATTCATAACACAAGTCTTATTCACAGAGTTAGGTATGGATCTCACCCTTTTAAGTTTGAAAAACCTTTATTAGGAGGAGACCGCTCTTCCCTTAATCAGTAAGTCATGATAGAACAATAATTATAATAGCTGTGTGTGTGTGTGTGTGTGTGTGTGTGTGTGTGTGTGTGTGTGTGTGTTTATTTGTTTGTTTGTTTGTTTCAATCTATACATAAAACAAAATAATAAATGTTATATAATAAGATAAATGAATGCTACGTGTTGTGTGTAGGTAATGATTCAGTACTGTCATAGTCAAGCTGTTTCAACCAAGAAGTAATCGATTTTTTACACTCAAAGTAATGTTTGCTGTAAAGCTTGAGTTTCCTAATTTATTATACAAAAAGTGAGATTGGAATTGAAATTAGTACGAGCAAATTTTGTTTCAACAGTTGGGTAGAAAACGACAGAATAAGAATTACGCTTCCTTAAGATTTTGGGATCTGGGATAATAGTTTTGTGTGTTTCAAGAATACATTTTAGTATTTAAAATTGCCTTATAGTTAAAACATTGCAGTCCCGATATAGTTCAGAAGTCCCCGATGTAATTTTCCTGAATGTCATAAGTTTAAAGCGTGAACGTTGAGTCCTCTCAATTTTAATAATTTTGGTTTTGTGGGTACCACCCCATATTGGCAAGCAATATAGTATGATGGATTGTACCAGGGCAGTATAAATGTAAGTAATAAGTTGTTTGTCGGCGACGTGTCTTATGTATCTGAACAACCACAATAGCTTTCCGACTCTGTGGATGCAAGTGTCGATTTGTTTATGACAATTTAGTTGCTTATCAAGATATATCCCCAAGTATTTTGTGAAAATAACCTTTTCCAGGGTCTGGCAATTACATTTAGGTGCTCTGTAAGGGTTTTCACATGAATGAGCGATTAGATGAAGATTATTATTGGGTTGCGAGGAGTTATTGATTGTAAATGATAGATAGTTTGTTTTACTAGTATTTTAGGTAAGAAGATTGCTATGTAACCATTTGATAACAGTATGTAGGCTCTTGGAAGCTGACTCATGGACTTCATCCCAGTTTTTTCCATGAAAAAGAAGCGCTGTATCATTAGCGTAAGAGAAGAATTTACCGTTGGGTAATTTAGTATCAGTGAGGTCATTGATGTATATAAAGAACAGGGTAGGTCCAAGAACACTACCCTGTGGAACGCCATATTGAGTGCAGAGCTCATTAGTATGAGCATATGAGTTATCGTCAATTTTGAATTGTTGAGTTCTCCTTAAAAGATAGAAATCGATATAAGAAAAAGAAATTGGCCACGAACACCAATTCTGTCAAGTTTCTTGATAAGAATGGGGATAGAGAGGGTGTCAAACGCCTTTTTTAGGTCTAGAAATATACACAGAGCCTTCTTACTTCTATCAAGTATATCAACAATATTGCCGGTCAATGTTAAATAGCATCTTCTGTGCTCCTTTTTTCTTTAAAGCCAAATTGAGCGTCCGATAAAATGTTATATTTGTTTATAAAATTTAAAAGTCGTTTAAAAAAAAAACACTAATTTTGGAAACCACTGTGAGAACGAAAATAGATCTGTAGTTATTAACGTTGTCTCTAGCCCCACTCTCATATATAGGATGAACAATTGCCCTTTTTAATGACTGAGAAAACACGCCTCTAATAAAACATAGCATGCAGAGATGATTAATAATAGGGCTAAGTTCAATTTTGGCAATTTTAATAAATTTTGTGGGTATATTGTCCCAGCCAGGGGCAGAATCAGATTTAAGGTTTGTGATAATTAATTCAATTTCATTTATATACATAAACATTCACGCCTGTCAACCAGAGGGGTAGGCAAAGACTACGAACTTCCATTTGGCACGATCCTGGCACACCTCTCTCGCCTCCTTTACATCCATATATCTACGCACACACGCTCGTCGGTTAAGGGTACTCCTAATCTGGCCCATTTTCAATATATCGCCAATTTGGTCGATAAACCTACGTCTAGGGCGTCCCTTTCCGACTCTGCCGTTCACTTCTGCAGCATAAATTTGCTTTGTCACTCTTTCCTCGTTCATTATTTCTACATGACCAAACCATCGAAGCATTCCTTTCTTAATCCTGGTCAAAACGTCATCTTGAAAACCACAATTTTCTCTTATCACACTATTTCTCACCCTGTCATTCAGATTCAGCCCTAGCATACTTCTTAATGACCGCATTTTTACAGCATTTATTCTACTCTCATGCTTCTTCTGCCAGACCCAACTTTCACTACTATACATTAAAGTAGGGACTAACACAGCATTATGAATTGCCAAAAGTGCCTTTATTGACACATTCTGACCCTTCATAATAGCGTGTAGAGTCCCATTCACTCCATTTCCTGCGTTCACTCGTCGTTCTATATCGTTATCATATCTACCATCCCTGTTAAATAAACATCCCAAATATACAAACTTATCCACTTGCTCAATCAACTCCCCTTCTATTCTTCACATAACGTTTTACTTTCTTCTTTCCAAAACCATCACTTTCGTCTTACTTGCGTTCACTTTCATACCCCTTTCTTTTAATGACCAGTTCATTAAAGTAACCATCATTTGCACCTCGGCCGCGCACGATGCAAATATGACTTGATCATCGGCATACAAAAGGCATTTGACGGTTAACTCACCCATTCTCAACCCACATTCTTCAACTTTCAAAGTTTGCAAACAACTGTCTATAAAAGGGTTAAACAGCCACGGAGAAGCTACACAGCCCTGTCTGACACCTTTTTGGATGCCAAACCAGTCCGAGTAGACCCCGTTGATCCTGACGCAAGCACTAGAGTCCCTATAAAGAGACTTAGTGCCTGTATCAAACCAGCGCTCAAAACAAATGAGTTTAGTGTTTGAGAACACATTCCTGTCCACTCTGTCATAAGCCCTTTCCAAGTCCATGAACGCACAAAAAACATTCTGTTTTTTGGCCGACAACTTCTCCGCAATCATACGCATGGAAAAGACTTGATCCGTACACCCCATTCCTTTTTTAAATCCAGCTTGCACATCCCAAATTTTTCCATCAGTTTCTTCCATAACTCTTTCAATTAACACCTTAGCATACAGTTTACCCGCAATGCTAAGCAAGCTGATACCACGGTAGTTTTTACAGTCCTGCTGTGACTCTTTTCCTTTATAAATTGGGACTTTGGCTTTGCACCAACGGCTTTGCACCAGTCTCCCGGTACCCGCTTAAGTTCCCAGCATAAATTAAACAAGGTGTACAGCAGGCGTGCTACCATTCCCTCTCCAGCCCTTAGCATTTCGAGTGATACTCTATCATATTCGGCTGCATTACCTGCTTTCATGCTTTTCATTGCTTTCAGTATTTCATCTACACTTATCTCCTACCTCTCCACTTTTCGGAATTTCTTTTTCACTTAATTCAGACGACTCTTCACTCATAAACACGCTTTTAAAGTATTCCTTCGATCTCTTTAAATTCGAAACTTCATCACTCAGCATACAGCCATTCTCGTCTCGTAAAGCATTCATTCTAGACTGTTTTGATTTTCCCGTAGCAGTTCTTACGAGTTTCCAGAACATTTTTATATTTGCCTGGAAGTTATCAGATATCCTTCTATCATTCTTATCCATTCTTTCTCGCTTTTTCCTCCCAACAACTTCTTTTACTCTCTTATTTATAAGTCTAAAGTCTGCCTTTTTTCTTTCAATCTCATCATTCATACCGCCAGAATTACCAGCTTTGGTTGCCACTAAATCTAGCCATGCTCTTTGTTTCAACTTCCATCCGTACCTCATCATCCCACCACAACGTATTATTTTTCCTTTCATTCGTTCTCTTACTTACACCACATAATTTGGTGGCTGCATCCACCAAAAATTTCTTAACATTATTCCATACAGTCTTCAGGTCTAAATCATTGATACATATTTCATTCATACCACTTATATTCTCCCTCAGTCTATATTTATACTACTCTTTCACACCTTCATCTTCTTACCTCTCTATTCTTATACGCTGTAACGCAGTGGTAGACACATATGTCCCATGCCGCCATCGCCTGAATAGACCATTAATTCGGCATAAGACCAAGTAATAATCCGTCCCTACGTTGGACCCCCGGTAATCTCTTGTATCTACCACTGCGCTCCGCATTCTTTCATCTACAATTATGAAATCTATCATGCTTCTATCATCACCTCTTTCCCATGTATACATGTGAATCCTCTTATGGTGAAAGAAAGTGTTTGTCACAAAAATATTCTTTTCCACACATACGGCGAGGAGGTCTTCACTATTATCATTTACACTTTCATCGCCAAACATTCCTAATATCCTTTCATAACCAGACCTCTTCACCCCAACCCTTCCATTAAAATCTCCTAACATAATAATATTTTCATTTCCCTTACACTTCATCAACACCATCCTTACCATGTCCCAAAACTGCTCGGATATATGTGCTTAGATATATCTGGGGTGTACATTCCTAGCACAAACAACTTCTTTAAGCCCACTTCATCTGTATCCATAGCAGTCTTGGGCTACACAATCATACTCTTTCACACTTTGACCCATTTTTTCTGAAAGGATGACACCGACTCCCTGGCATGCCCGCTCGGTCTCGTCTACACCAGACCAGTAAGCGGTATACATGCCATGTGCAGTGGCATCCTTTGCCTTTCGTTTTGTCTCATTTACACATAACACATCTATTCCTCTATAATTCATCATTTCGCATACTTCATCTGTCTAGTCGTTCATTGCTCCACATAAATTCAGCGTAGCCAGACGGGCCTCCGCAATCCACTTTTCGCCCCTTCGGAAGACAGAACGTGACGGGTGGCGAACCTCGTCACCGGTTTTTCCCGGAGATTTTTCTGCACCCTGCCCCATTAATGGGGCGCCGGGAACTCGGGGCCATTTCTTTGATTTCTTTCATTTATATACGGATCAATAAATCCGATGGAATTGGGTTGAGGAGAAGGAAGTAACTCGAAGTTACTTTGAGGTTTTCCTAATATTCAAGAAATGGTTATTAATTAAATTCGCATAGTTATTTGGTATATCAGCCAACTGTCTAAGGTTTTGGTTATTTGACTTTTTATTATTTAGGTGAGTAATATTCTTTAAGGTATTCCAAAGTAATTTATTATTATTTTTAGCTTTAAGAAGTAGATCTTGTTCATATTTTCGTTAAAGTTTTTTTTTTAACAAATTGTTACAAACATTACGATATCGTAAGATAGTGTTTCGTTTTCTTTATTTTTTTGTGATTGTTTTTGAAGCCTATTTCTGTTTTTGTGCATTTCAACAAACTCGGCGTTATCCAGGGTTTTATAATACGCTTATTACTCCGGATTTATATTATTTTGTATTAGTTTCTATTGATTTGTTAATTATTTCGATTAATTTTTCAGATAAAGTGTTGAGGTCTTCTATTTTAATAAGTTCAGCCAGATTGTTATCACTTAGGGTATTTACTGTACTTTTGAAGTCAATAAGTATTTTTGTTGATTTTCTGTGAGTAAGATCGCTTTCCGAGTAGATATAGTTAAGAACCATGGAATGGTCGGTAGTAGTGGCTTCTAAGACCGCTATCGAAGCAGAGTACTTATTGGGATCAAGGTTAGCGTAAACATGATCTATACAGCTGTTGATTCTAGTGTTGAATCTATGTCCAGGCAATAAACCATGTTGCGCCATTATTTCAAGATATTTGTGACTGCGTGCATCTAGGTGGCCCTCTAATAGATTAATGTTGATGTCACCTGTTATTATAACGTTTTTATTTAAATTGTTAGATTGAAAATATTGATCCAAAGAATTTACAAAACTATCTATGTTATAATTAGATGGTGATTATATATATACAAGATAATGAGGTTTGTTAAACAAACTTGCAGAGAAGTAGCATTATTTGTAAAAATCTCTTTAACTTTATGTTCTAAAGTGTCGTTTATGTAGACTGCGACCCCATCACTTTGAGTAACTTTGTTTGCAGTGTTATAAACGTAATACCCGGGTCTATTTGGTAATGGATTCATGATTTAATCTGCATTCCGTCAATATTAAAATATCAATATGTTCCTCAACTAATGATAGGTTAACTGAAAAATCATCAGAGTTCTTATTTATACTCCTGATGTTCTGAATAGCTATTGAAAAAGCTGGTTTATCCGAAGGTAAAAGATTGGGGAGTTCATTTGTGTTGCGGGCAAAGCTGTTTACATTATTAATGTAATATAATTCATGCAGTAATTGGTCTTCGCTATCCATTATTAATAGGCAGAATAATCAAACATATTATCTGCAGTCTTTGTGAAAAGTGTGAAAATAGTGAAAAATTATTTTCGATGATATCGTTAAACATTAAGTAGAAGTATGGGTATAGTGTCGCGTTTCTAATTTCATACATGGCATGTCGATTTATATTTAAAAACAAAAGGGGTATTATTTTAATTGATGTGTAATTAAATATGTAACAGTAATAATCGTAACATAAGTAAATAATGTGAGAATTAACTTTTATATATTTAGGGACTGAGTGTAAAATCAGATGATAGGGATTGGTTAATACATGATTTTTAGTGTTGTGTAGAATATTTGAGAAAATGAGTAAGTGTTCATACACATTTCTGAACAAGTTTAAAGTACGTCAATAAAGTTATAAAACAGGCCAAAGTACACTGCAAACATCGTTAAGTTAAAAGAACAGAAAAAGCATTTTAGGAAAAGTAATATGAAACCTAGTCAGTTGTTCATCCGCTTTTAAAGCATTGCCTCATTCTTAATATGTACGAGTATGATAGGAGAGTTGTCGTCCTTCCTCACGTATACACGACCATATGATGTCCAGCAGTATTTGTAGTTTTTGGAACTTCTCAAGTCTCTTGCCAAGAAGAATAATCTCGATGCCTTCGGTGTAAGATACTCTGCGATAAAAATGGGACTATCAGGATTTCTTTTGTTCCCCAAGTGCTTAGCGCATAATTTGTCACTATGGTTTCGTTTGCTAAATGACTTAGCCCCTTTAAGAATGTCTTCCTTTAAAAGAGTCGAGCTTAATGCAACAATCACTGATTTTTTTCTCCGTTGTGCTATTTGATTTGTAAATATCC
>JAGSMP010002328.1:0-105791 GCA_029286625.1 Parnassius orleans | reverse complement strand
TGTCTTCCTTTACAAGAGTCGAGCTTAATGCAACAATCACTGATTTTTTCTCCGTTGTGCTATTTGATTTGTAAATATCCCTAATATCACCCTATCTTACATTTAATATTTGATATAGTTGGTTTTATATTTATTCCAACGTCTTATTCATGAAAATTTTAGCAAAGATTATTTACAGAACATGAACAAACATTTCTTGATTCTGAAGCAAGCTCATATAAAACAGTCTCGTTAATCTTTTAATCTTTAAATTCGTTTTTATCGTCTGTAAGTTTCTGTGACCATTAATCATTTTAGAAATTTATTCTAATTATTATCGACATCATTTTATTATAATAAAAGGTCGAGGAAAAAGTTTCTTCCTATTTTATATACAAATTCAAGACATTTTTATTTCAATAACTTATTGCCATCTTGTAGGTAGTGACATAATCCCGTTGCTGTAGAAATCTTGGGAATTTTGATCAAAAAAATACGATTAAGTAGTTTTGACAGTCCTCTTTTGATGTTAACCTAACACTACACAAAGAATTCTGAAGGGATCGAAACATGTGAAAATCTGAGTATATAAGGTCACGACTATATGGTGGATGCATTAACACTTCCCTACCAACCTCTCTCAATTTTTGCTGATGGCCAAAGATGTGTGTGGTCTGAAGTTATCATGATGAAAGACCACTCCTTTTCTGTTGATCAATTCCTGGCATTTTATTTCTCAATTTCTTGCTTGAGTCTCATTAGTTGTTGGCAGTAGACATCCGAATCGATGGTTTTTCCCGGCGGTAAAAGCTCATAATAAACGATGCCCTTTCAATCCCACCATACACCAGCTCACCTTATTGCGTGTTAATCCGGGTATCGCTACAGTCTGTGGAGCTGGACTACCGTTTGACCATGATCTTTTTTGCACGTTCTTGTCGTAGGTGATCCACTTTTCATCACCAGTAATCAATCTTTTCAAAAATGGTTCAGTTTCGTATCAATAGAGAATCGCAAATGAGTACACGGTTAATTCATTCATTCAGTAATCTCGTGTGTTACCCAAATATCGAGCCTTTTGTATAGCCAGACTTTTCAAATAGGTCAAAACTATTTTGTAGTCAATCTTCAAATGCTCGGCTATGTTTTAACTACTAATATGCTGATCTTGCTCCACTTTTTCAAAAATGGCATCGACTTTATCCATATATGAGCGACCAGAGCGAGCTGCATATTTGACATCAAAATTCCCGGACTGAAAATGCTTGAACCTATTTTGTGCTACTCTTACTGACACTGCATTAGGTCCATAAACGTCACAATTTTTTTTCGCGGCTTGAGTCGCATTTTTCTCCTTCTTCAGAATGTAGCCAATTTCTTCGTTAGATTCACTCATTTTGAAATACTAATGAAAAATGGCGGGAAAATGTTTTTTACTTTTTATTTTTCTTTTTCTTAATGTCCTTTATGTATTGATATTAAAACCAGCCAGATACAAACAGTACAATCAAAGAGATTTTTCTTCAATTTTATACCAACAAAATACGAAGAAACTTTTCCCGACCTATTACGATATAAGACACAATTGAATATGCGTTGAATACTTGTTCTTGATTCGTTTTTATTGTTTTAGTGTTTTGAGACTTTGCTATAACTTATTTGTATAATGAAGTAAAGTAAAGTTGCAACATATTACGACGCATTCCTGGGCACAGATCTCCCTCATTACTGAGGTTTTTTTTAAGCAAGCAAATGCACGCCGCGTTGCCCCTCATATTTGACCGATTCACTTCTAAATATTTTTCTCTTTAAATTTTTTCATTTTATGCAGGTTTCTTAACTTACTTTCTTTCACTGCCGAGCACGTAGATAATTAACTCCACAATTGCAATAAAATATTTCATTTGTGCCGTCGAGTATCGAACCAGGCAACCCAGTACTGTGAAATTTACATGGGCTCTTAATGAAGGACCACGACTTATATTATATATTACTTATTTGTATATTAATTTACTAGTAATTTCAACAATAGTAACAAATCTTTTAAATATTCACGAAATAGTAATTCACTTTCTTTCCGTTCGTTGAAGGCCAAGATACTTGAAACCGTTACCGGTGCTTCTTATTTTCCTTTTAATATAATTTCAATTTCACGAGTAAAAAGTAACAGACATAAATTACAGCTAACTATATCTTTTCAAGTTTACTTCATCCATATTTATTAAATTAATTAAATTTCGTCTCTACGGAAAATTAAACTAACTCCAATACCAGCTGTTGTCGATTTTGTATCAACACACTCAGAATACTCTCGAATCGTAGATATCAAAGAGCCTATAAGTTCTTACCACTGTTTATTTGATACTTATTCAATATTTATGAACTTTAAAAATAACATAATTTACTTTCAAGTCTACTTTTTTAAAAGCTCTGGAGAGCTTTCAGTGACTTATAATTATGTATTTACAATTTTTGGTCCACATCTTAGTTTGTAGTAATAACATCTCTTCTTGTGCATGAAAATAATTTAATATTTTATATTTTGAAGTAATGTCCTTGACCGAATTTCGGTCACGGCCAACCTCAACGGAGACTAGCCATCGGCGCAGGACAGGATTATAGTGCAAGTGTGTGCGCAAGCACAGGTACTCTCTATTCCCCTCTCATAGACCGATGGGACGATGAAGCCGGCACGACCGGAGAGATCAGGCGCAGGATCAACGGCTTTGCGTGCTTTCAGGGCACAGGGAACAGACACCGCCAACCCTGACTCGGGCGCTACTGAGAATTTCTTGATGGAAAAGCTCAATAACTGATTTTTGCCCGTGAGGATTCGAACCCAGGACCTCATGATCAGCAGTCGCTTTTCTACAACCACTGGACCAACGAGGGCGGTCATACAATAATATATGCGTATATTGCATATTCATATAATAATATTATTAAAAGGGGATAATAAGTCATCGGTGGCAGCCTCGTTGGGTAGGCGAAGTGTGGGCGACTCCCACTAGATGGAGGGACGGCCTGGTAAAACATGCCAGGAAGTCGATGGATGCAGGTGGCTCAGGACCGTGCTGTGGCATTCCGGGGAGGCCTATGTTCAGCAATGGACCTGTTATGGCTGTAATGATGATGATGATGAATGTATACATCTTCATATGAAAACTTCTAGTGTGCGTATTTTCGTAATACTTCTCCTTCTAAATAAGCGACTGATTTTGATGAAGATTTTGTGGATTTCTTTATACATGATGTGGTAGTTTGACCCGGTATGTGGCACTGCTGTCAGATCCAGATAAACTGTGCAAAGCCGATGCGATCACTAGTTATTTAAATAAACATTTATATCATGCTTCTCATGGAAGGGGGCTATATTTTGAGTTTTTCTACGTCATAATATCGGTAACGAAGATATCCACAAAAGAGTAGCTGACATAATCCAGCCAGTCTGTGGCTAAAATGGCAATAGCCCAACCATATTATATCTCGAAGAAACGACAACCGATAGGAAGAAAAATTGTCGTGTGGAAGCCTCATACTGGCACAGTGTTGGGCAACCCTACTATATGGAGTGACGATTTGCTTAGCATTTAAGTATTCCGGTGGATGTGGGTGGCCCATTTTTACTTTTAGGCAGTCTGCGGAGGAGCTCTTTTTTCAGCAGTGTATTTGTGAAGGTTGTAACGCTGATACATAACACTACAATTTAGGCAGCAGAAAATACTAATATAAGAATATTTTTAACATTTGTTAAAATTTAAGATTGAAAAAAGGTTAATTACAAAATTATATTACGTATTCTTTTTGTCCCTGATGCATTATATGCCTACGATTCAGTCAATTGCCCTTCATTGGCAGACGTGCGGATGACAATTCTAGATCTGAAATGTAGTACGGTTCCCTCATTACTTTTAATAATTTCGGTTACTTTTTGTTGTACAAAATTGTATTTTTATTTACCTTCGAATAATAAAATAGGACTGAATATTTTTTCTATTAGAACCTTGAAACTTGTCGGTACATATTTCCAATTCCATACACAACCAAATTATTTAAAAATAAGCAGAATTATCAATATATGTTTTATGCTGTGTCCTCCATCCTCCGCGTTATTGACGTAAGGTGAATACAGGTAAATTTAATTAGTGCTACTATTAAGGCAACAAAGCAAATAGTGTTGTTTAGAATCGGTCAGAGGGGTTTTTATAGGAGAGGGCAGACAGGCATGCGGCTCACCGATGGTAAGTGACTACCGCCGCCCATGAACAACTGCAACACAGGGAACCAGAGGAATTGCAGATGCGTTTATCTTAATTATTTTAACCTATCTTTTTGCTTTTGGTATGTTTTTTCTAATCCGAATAAATGCAAAACATGGGGATCCAACGCCTTTTTGCTACATATCTAATATATACACATCTAAATAAATTAGTGTCTCGATGAAATATCTATAATACAATCATAATCGTGATCATCAATATCAGCCCGTAAAGTCCACTGCTTCACATGAGCAGCCTTCTTAGGCAGAATTTGCCTTAATCGTCACGCTTAACAGTCGGTTTGTCGATCGCAGTACCAGATGTTTCGTTTCATTGACGCTGCTTCCAAGTCTGCTTTATTATATATTTTAAGCCATTCGTAAATTATTCTCCTGGCATATCCCATACTCACCTCTTACGATACCCATGGGAATAAATGGTTTGATAGATTCTCTTTCGACACTGACAAGACAAAAATGTGTACTTAAGTATATGCCACAACTGTAACAAACGAATTCGTGTATATAAACAGTGCCTAATGACGGAATAAGTGTCTCAAGGACTATGAAAGCCAAACTAAGAATGCTGTAGGATATTTTGTAAGCTGATTGGAAAACGTTGCAAACTTCACTTTGGCGGTTAATAGGATTACGTTGCTGTAAAGATTGGAATGCTGAACTAGAGCTTTGCATAGAGCTTTTAGCAACAGCATAGTGAATTTTAAATACTGAAACATATTATGTGTTTTTTTTTTATAAAACAGAAGAGGCAAACGAGCTTACAATCCACCTAAAATTACGTCGCTACTAAAGCCCATGGACCGTTACCGTTATAGCCTAAAGTCCACTACTGAACATAGGCCTCCCTTTTAGCCCCCTTCTCGCTGATAAGAGGGGATATTTGCCATAGTTGCCACGCTTAGTAAGAGAGTTAGCAACCGTAGTTTTTTTTAGTCGTTATTAGAAAGACGCTGCTGTCCTTCTCCTGATTTGTTTCCCTCTGTCGCTTCTTACGGCACCCACGGGATGATATGGGGTAGTGGATATTCTTACATCGCCACTACACGGTATATGATTCGGTATATGGTAGCCCATGGACATCTACAACCAACTTTAAATAAACAAGAAAGCTACAGATGTGTTGTCATCTCTTATAAACAAGAAGGACTGCCTCATAGCCTGTAATAATACGGGCTCTCTTATACGGGAACACTGCTGTGCGCACTGTTGTTTGACAATAGAAATAGGTGTGAGTGGTATCTACCTAGACGGACTCTAGATGGAAAAAATACCAACTTTAGAAATCTTTATTTCATTATATTAACATCTGCATTAACAAAAATATGTGTACAGTGTCACACCCAGTGTAAGTGAAACTTTATTTAATTTTATCAATAAAAGTTAATATTAATTCATTTTTAATATTAATTAATCAGACCAAATTAATATGAAACACCGTATAGTTAATATCTCATTCTCTCGCAGGCTAAATCCTGTAGAATGTATATATGTTTATCTCTTTTTGTGTCGCTTTTTCCTTTCATCGGGTTTCAAATCACAAGAATCTAAAAAGTTTTCACTATAGAAAACTAATTTCATGAATTTTGCTTTCAGATCGAATCATAACAAAACGCGGGTGAAAATGGTAAGCATCAAATATTTTATACATTTCAACTGACTTTTGTTTTGGCACGATAAAGATATCTCCAGTAGTGGACGTCAAAGCCAGTCAAACTCAAATTTTATTATTCAAAATTGCCTTCAAAGCACTTTTGAAAGTCAAATGCTACGCCATCGCTTCTAAATGTCTCTACTAAGTTGTGTGAAAAGCAGCAAGAAACTCACAAGTTGATAATTTTTCTCTAACAGTTAATTTTACCTTACAATTTACATAAATAAGATATGTTCTGGGTTCTTATATTTTTATATAGTATAGGGTAACAAACGAGGACAAAGTCACACACTGATGATAAGTGGATACTGGCAGCCCATAGACATCTACACTTATGCCCGACTAAGAATCAATATGCAGATGCGTTGTCGACCATGAGGACTATGACGTGCCTCGTTTCCAGCGATAAGCATCTCCAGTCCTCTACACTCCTATAATTAATAATAACACCTTAGAATTTAACTGCTGTTTTACGCTGGTATTATGTAAGAGCATGATCTTCCGGTCGAGCAGACCTATTCGTGCTACAACCATAATAAACACGCCAACACTACGGCACAAAAGTTCAGTTCAGTCATCTTCTAATCTATAATAATATCCTTTCTTAAAAAAATGGGTGTAAGAATATCATGGTTGTCGTAAGGACGACAGAGGGACATGAAACGGTGGAAGGTTCCTCATGATGAATAACTCATAATAATTAAGCTGTGTTTACCAACCCGCCTGCCGGTGGCAACTATAAATATTCCTTATGAAGAAATCTATGGGGAGACCTGTATTCAGTAGTAGACTTTTGATTAGCTGTGATGATGATAATAATGAACGATATACGAGGTGAGATTAGTTGAATTTATCAATAATAAACGCTTGCTAGAGGGCCCTAATAACGTATTTCAACAAAATCAAACTAAAACTAACTCTCGTATGGAGATAACAGCTTTCCCGTTGCTTTTATTTCGGTTGTTCTTTCTCTCTGTTCTCGTTTTTGCTCCTGTTTATTTAATTTTATTTAATATTTCTTGACTGTAAAAATAAATAAATGTACCATGTAGAGGCAGTGTAAGAATATCCACTATCCCATTTTCTGAAGCGAGTGTCGTAAAAGCCGACAAAAGGATACAAACCAGAAGATGGGCAGCAGCGTCTTCACTATAAAAACTAAAAAGAATGATAAACCGAAAACCCGCCTGCCAAGCGTGGCAATTATGACAAATATCCTCCCTAGGAGGCTATCTATGGGGAGCGCTATATTCAGCAGTGGACTTTAATAGGGTGTAACGGTACCGGTAATAAATTAAAGTATAAAAACTTTTTAGAAACAAGCTTTTATTTAAATGCGTTAAAAGAATAAAATAAACTTTTCGCTTTAAACTTACTATGAACTTATAACGTCATTATACAATTTGTATGATATAAAGCTTGTCGCGAGTTTAAGTACTCGTATTTACTTAGATTGAAAATTTTAAAAATTAAAATCAATAAGATCATTCTGTTTGTCTACACAGGTGAAATCTCGTGACAAGCTTTTATATCATATAAATGTAATGACATTATAAGTTAATAGTAAAAGTGTTAAAGGAAAAGTTTATTTTATTCTTTATATCGCATTAAATTAAAACTTATTTTTAAAAGTTTTTGACGTGACAACGTCTTATAAATTGGTTTGCCGGGCACTTCAGAAAACTGCGTTACGCTCCGCTTACGTTATGCGCTCACAATGAGAGCAGGTGAGAGGCACGCGTCCCTTCCACTCGGGCATGGTTAGCCGCCTAAGAGCGAGAGACAGACATAATAAATTATTTTACCACTCAAAGTCGTTGTCACGTAAACCTTTCGCCCGTATACCGACTTTACAGGCAACCAATTTTTTTTTTACTTTTAATTTATTTTTACTTTTTAGTTATCGCTGGACAGGTTTCTCAGTCTCTTCATCTCATTCAACGCATCATTGTTGCAAGGACGTTTGTCAGTTAATTTCAAACAGTCTAGCTCTTCAATAAGGAGATCTTCTAATGATTTTCCCCTACCAAGACCACATATGCTTGACCAGCAGCGAAGCTTCGAGCCTAAGTATACAACAGCATGGTCGACAGTACTAACCTGCATTTTGTGTACTGTGCAGCGCCCAACATAATATAATTGGCAGCATCCTTCGTTCTGCAGTGCCGTGACTATATTTTGCTAGAAATCGCACAGTATGGGGTTGTATGAGATGAACACCGTCATTACCGAAGTCTATACGGACGGATGGTGTATCAGTATCATACATTTTGCTCTCCGGAAGCAGAAGACCATATGATTTCTGTAATATGTCCAATGGCACCATTCACCAAACCTTTGGACAGTCAAGGTTTACCAACCGATGATACAGACTCGAGCAATTCGACTTCAATATCATATTCAGGCCTCCAAAACCCCAGTATACCAAAATTTCAGACAGGATTGACATCATGTTACATCCTGATGCTACTCAGTCCTCGGCTTTGACCTCACCTTTACTTGGGTGTTTGGAGGATATGCCTATTTCAACGAAGCTTGCTTGTGCTTTACGAAACACAGTTCCCAGTTTGATTTTAGAGTTACCCTTCTGTAGAGACAGCTTGCAAACCAATGCTGTTGACGCCTATCTCCTTAATTACACAAGTCAAAGTTAACCAACCGATGCTACAGACTCGAAAATTCGACCTCAATATCATTATCGAGGACTGCAAAACCCCAGTAGCCTACACCAAAATTTCAGACGGCTTGGAGCAACCGAGTTAATGATCACCATCTTATTTTTTATCTCGCATTCATATTCTCAGCAAGCCCTTTCATTTGATACCCATATTGTGAAGAAATTAAAACTTAGTCCGGCATTTTAGAAGTCCGCCATATTGGATTTGGTGACTTCACTTTATTTTTCGAGTTATACAAACAAGCCTTTCATTTGATACCCATTGTATTGTGGGCATTAAAATAACTAGTCCATGTCTTGGGTGTTCCGCCATGTTGGATTTAGAATGACATCACACAGCTAACCGCATTATCATCCAAACTTAACGTGTATACAAATTTCAGCTCAATCGGTTGAAGATATCTGCTTCAAAATTGAGTTGCAAGATTCCACCGAACAAACATAATATACATTTGCAAGTTAAATAAAGCTTGTAAAATAACATATTTACCCTCAAGTTTACTTTTGGAAACTCCATAGAGCTTTGAAAGTCAGTTATATTTTAACATTAAAGATACTTTGAAATAAATACCTAAACAAAAGTATTTGTAGGTATACAATAATTTGTTTGGGTTGTATCAATACACATTGGAACCGTCAATAACCATAGAGCAACACGGTCCACCTGTGCCCCATGATATTAAAATATATTTATAATAAAATCAAAACAATTTACGCAAAATATTATATTCATCCGTTCATTACCGTTTTCAAAGTTCACTGCGAATATAGGCCTCCCAATATTCTTCATAGAGAATATATATACACAGTTTTTTAATTATATATAATAAATATTATCACTTAATTCAGATCGTCCGTTGTTAGTACACGCTTTATTTTTTAGTACTCGGCACAATTTGAGATGCGACACACCAAGCAATACAATTACGATGAACAACTAGGGCTTTCATATCTTATAACAAGATCTGATCTCAACGTGCTTACTAGTGGCATGAAGTCACTACAGCTAAGCTGACTATAAAATTGAAGATCGTTAATTTTGTTTCATTATATAGACACAGACAGTGACGCCCACATAACTATAATTGCCTGAACAATAGTTTTATTATATTGCACTTGTTCATCTTAAATATTTCACCTATTATAAAAATATCCAGACCGGCGACAGTCGGCAGCGTCAAAGGTGCGAATCGTCTCTCTGTCTGCTTTCTTAATCTTCAATTCGCCAGCCAGGCGTGACAATTATGGCAAATCCTCTCTACAAAGGTTTAGTAGTAAAAGCTAAGGGGCATAAAAACCACGCCTTAACATCATAGTAATCATAGTAAGAAAAAAAAACTCTTAAGGAAAAATTTAAAGCTGACTTCAAAGAATTAAAAAGAATTAAAATAATTACACATTTTTTTTAAATCATTACTTGAGTAGGTACTAGGACAAAGTTTAAGAAAAAATCAAAGCCCTGATTTCAGAATGTGAAATTATTTTATTCTTCTTGTTGTTTTTCGAAGTCGGTTTTGCACTATTAAAAGTAATTTTAACTGTTTTAGTGAACTAAGGAATATCACAATCTTAATGCTGTCTTAATAGTTCCAAACTTCATCCGCTATTTTGCCGCCCTTAGGTTTATTTCTCCAAACATAGTCAGTCCCAATGCCTCTTAAATATAACCCATTTAATAAAAAAGTCAGGTTCACATCGACGAAGCTATCGTTTAACATAAATAAAAAAACTAAACAGTCGATTTGTTAACCTCCTCGGTTAAAACATTTTGAGGACATGTAAAATTTTCACGCACGCACTGAAGCAATGTGTCCACAACACTCAAAAATAAGGGAACGTCTGTGTTCAGCATAGATACAAATATATAGATTCCTCTCTTGGCAGTATTTGCCACAGATTCCTCTTTTTTATTTTATATTGAATTAGAGCCACAAACGAGCACAAACTTCACCTGATGGTAGGTGGATGCTGTTGCCGTAGACACACTAAACATATCTTCAATTAAAAACCAAAATACAGATGCGTTGTCACCCCTATATACTAAGATGGACTGGATGAATGGATATTTCTTGCCTTCAGTAAAAAACGTCTCCGGTTCTCTAAACTCTCTATACAAAACACACCAAAATTAAACTACTATTTTATGCTGTTATTCTGTGTAGGCTTTTTTCGCCTCTTATGACATCCACGGGATGATATTATGGAGTTGTGTATACACATATATTATGGACAAGTCTTATACTAATGGCCCACTGAAACAAAAGTTTGCTTTATGATCTCACCCTAAAAGAAATGTGTTGAAGAGGAAGACGTATTTTCTAGAAAATTGGGTTCTTACATACAACAATGTACTCGAGGATCTTTCTTTACCATTACTTCGTTGTCGATCTTCAAGCTGTATTGAACAGCTAGTGTATCTTAATAATTGTTTTCGTTACTTTAGTTCTACTGAGGATATGTTCGTGTTATTCTATTATCCAACCAACGTATGTCGAACACAACTCTTTCCATAGTTCGGTGTAATACACAGGTGTATTCTGAAAGATAAGACAAGGTAAACAGGAAACGTAAATTTAACTTACGACTGGTGTTTGCGTTACCATGTTTGTTTGAGAGAGATATTGTCAGGTTCATTAATATGCATGGATGCTCATGTTCACAAAAAGCGCAAATTACAAATTGCAATGGAAATGGCATAGCGGAGTTTCTGTCATGATATTTTACACGCATTTTTTTAATCTGTGAAAGTTTCTTTTATACAATTAAAGTACTATACAGTCCAACTGATTGTAAGTGGCTACTATGTTTCCTACAGCTAATGTGCCTGCAATTAACTTCAAACTAAGAAGACAAAAGCGTTGTCTTCTGAGAACGAAGATGGATTTTTTATAGAATAAGAGTGACAAACGAGAACAATTAGAATCTGAGGCCCGAAGACACTAAATCTATCTTCGATTAAGAATCAAAATACAGGTGCGTTGTCAGCCCTTTATACTAAGATGGAAGCCTTTAGCAATGAAAAGTCTCAGTTCTTTACCACCCATAAAATACAGCATAACCTCACATCCTGTAATTATTCTGGCTATCTGTACCCTTCAGACCGGATCGCACAAGTGTTCCAATCACACTCTACTCTTTGGTGGAAGAAATAGATAAGAGGGTGTTGTCTACTGGGAAGAATTCCTAGGCAGAAAAGCAGTCCTACTGCTTAATCATTTCAGAATTTAGTAACGCTCAAAATAAAATAAGTTGACTGACTCTTGACAAAATTGGTAGTTTTATAAAAACAAACTAACGAATCATAATCATTTCAACTGTTCAATCATTACAGGACTTCACAAGTCCGCTGCTAAACATAGGCCTCCCCCAAGGAATGTCACAAAGCACGGTCCCACGGTGCCACCTGCATCCATCGACTTACTGCATGTCTTACCAGTTTGTCACTCCATCTAGTTAAGGGACGCATACACTCTACCGGTACGAGGTTGCCACTCCAGAAGCTTTCTTCCTCATTGGTTGTCGTACTTCGAGCTATAAGGCCGGCCCAATATCACTTCAGCTTACTAATCTGTAATGGAATGTCTTCCACTTCTATAATATGATTAGCTTAATGATTCCTAGTACAATTTATAGAATCAGGCGTTACTTTGCGGAAATCCATTATAATAAAAGATAATCCCAACACCTCTACACTAGTGGTGCTGAAATAGTGCACGCAATTGAGGGAAGGGGGGAGGCATTACCTTAAAGATTACATTCGTTGACTTGCAAGTTCTAAATTCTACTCCTTAAAAAAACTTTAATCCCACACTCCGATATTCATTCGTATCATAGAGGCCTTATACATACGTAAATTCTTCTTCTTTTTCTCCATAAGCCTGTAAATGTTCGCTGCTGGACATAAGCCTCTTCCCCCATATATCTTAATTAGCAAGCAGACTTAATTCTGCAGCATATGCTGTAAGAAAGATTAGAAGTCTCAAATAATGTTGAGATAGCTAGACTAGTTTATTTTAGTTACTTTTATAGTGTAATATCTTATGAAATTTTGTTATGGGGGTAATGCGACTGACATTGAAGCCATATTTATTTTTCAAAAGAGAGCTGTACGGGCGATTTATAACTTAGTGTAAAGTCCCTTAGAAAGTTTTTAATAAATTATAAACTTTGGCATCGCAATATATTTATGAAAATGTAATTTATATACATAAACACATTAACAGCTTTGATAAGAATAAAGATTTTCATACTTTAAACTTTATGTTACATTATTATAACCAATACTTTCAGGAACAAACGTAAGCTTTTAATACCAGTTACTAGACTGGAGTCTATTAAAATTAGTAATTCATTATGGGCAATAATACTCTTTTACAACAAATCACAGAAAATGTACAAAATTTGTCAATAAACAAGTTTAAATGTTTTATTAAAGAAAAAATATTAAAGGTTATTATAATATCAAAGAATACATACATATAAATAACTCCTGGGATTAGGTCATTGCCACAATGCTGGTTCTATTAAAATTCATTTAAAAATGTACAACATTATTGTAAAGTAAATATGTTTAAAACCCACTGGGTTTCTTGCTGGTTTTCCAGGATACAGGTATTTTCAGTGGTAAATAAAAGCTGACTTTCATTATGTATTATGCAATAATCTATATTGAATAAAATAATTCTAAATGCTCATATCCGGTAAAAATCTCAGTTCTCTACGCTCACTATGCAAACACTACACAACAATCTGTTATTTACGCTGGTATTTTGTGAGACCTTGGCCCTACCCCGGTCGAGCCGACCCATTTGTATAACAACTAATATAGCTGCAGCGTGGCTCTACCATGTATTATGAAATTATTGTATAAAATTGTATTTATTTACAGATGCGTTACTTGTCTACAATACGCGACACTCGTCGAGCTCTCATCTTGACAGCAGTTCGAAGTCAAACATATAGTTATTGATTTTGTCTTTTCATGATACAATGTTTAGCAGTCGTAATTTACTATTATTATATAAAAGTCATAAGTTACTTTTAGATAAAAACGTATTCTTATACATTCCTTAGTATTAATGTAAGTTATTGAATAGGCTTTAAACTTAATGTGAATCAGAACACTCACAGAAAAACAGCGTTGTATTTGTGATATCTATGAACTCTCATGTTGAATCCTATAGACTATCTTAAAGTACTGCTGAACGGCAAGCCTACATATTGTGTGTATGTTGTTGCTGCAACTCAATAAATATTTACTCACGTGTGTTGTTTATATTTTTTGCACTGTCTAGTATAGAGTAACGAATTAAATGTTTTATATTAAATATTAATTAAATTAAATATGGAACAAATCCATTGTTTATCTACTTTCCACGACATCTGTAAAGTTGATTATGCTCAAGGTAATCTAGAGTATACGACAAAAGCTAAACAAATATCTTAAATTGACACCTTCAACAATATGTTGACAACTGGGGTGCTTGCTGGGAAAAGTGAGATGCCTGCACTGCCATTTAATGCGTCTGTCATAGTGATGAGTGGCGATTACAACTGACCAAACAACTTAAGAAGTCCACGTCTGGTGGATTCCTTAAAAAAATAGAGGCTAAACTTGAACTTTATTTAAATTCTATAACAAGATTTAAAGAACACTGGTTTAGAACAAGTAGATAAACTTCAGTCTGGAATCAATTACTTTAATGTTTGTTTTATTATAAAGTTTTAGAGCTGATAGTAGATTAAATTGCATTAGTCTGCGCAAATTCAAATGATTGAAAAATAAAATAAAGTTAAAATAAAAATCCATTTGTTTTAAAGCAGGCAGCAATCCTTTCAAGACAAAAAGCACTGAGAGACTAACAATATTCTATAATTGTTTCCAGATCACACAAGGACGAATTGGAATCGAAATGGTATGTGACTTTTAAAATGAATACTATTTAATTTACATTGTATACTAAAATTAACACCAAACCACCTTAATAAATTAGTTTAGAGATTATCATCACATGTTTAATGACATTAACTAATGATAATATAGACTGTTCTTCACTTGACTTTTTTATCTTTTCTATATATAAAAATCAATTGCTGTCCGTTAGTCTCGCTAAAACTAGAAAATAGCTCGACTGATTTTTAATGAAATTTTTTGTATGTATTTGCGTGAGTCCCTGGATGGTTTAAATTCACAATTGGATCGGATAGGTTGCGCTGTTATCGAGATCCAGTAATCACCCGTGCGAAGCCGGGGCGGATCGTTAGTTCTATAAAATATTTGTACTTGTTATAGCGTATGCAATTGTATGCCTTCGATGCAGGTTTAGCTCGACCGAGTCTCAAAATAACATAATAAATAGCAGCTTGGTGGTGTGTTGTGTGGTCAGTCTAGTGAACCAAGACCCTTTTACTGGTAACAGGCATTCTATTCTTAGTCCTCAAAGGATGACATTCATTGATAATGGTGATGTCATCATTTTTATAGGAGAGGGCAAACAGGCATGCGGCTCACCTGATGGTGATACCGCCGCCCATGATAACACACTTTAGGTGAACTAGGGGCATTGCAGATGCGTTGCCGGCTTTTAAAAGGAGTAGGCTCTTTTCTTGAAGGTCCCTAAGTCATCGGTCCGGAAAAACGCTGGTGGTAATCGATACCATGGATTTTGCGAGGAAGAAAACATTTTCTAAATCGCACAGGTGGTGGACCGCCAATCATCCAGATGGTGTGGATGGTATCAGGAGTTCTGCCGCGATGTGCGTTCGTAAATTTGGCGGCTAGGATTAATCCGAACAATTCCTCAAACTCCCGTGATAAATGCGCGAAAATGCAAAGAGATGCAACGTCTGCAGCACCGTGAATCGAGCCGATCGGAAAGGACTCGGTCGTCAACGATCGGGCCGCTCTGCGCTGGATGCGGTCAAGTGGAAGGGCTGGCACTGGGGCCCCAGCCTGAGATGGGAACAGTATTCCATGTGAGGCCGACCTGCGCCTTAAAGTTGCAGGCGTTGTGCCGGCATGAAATACTGTCCGCTCTGCTGAGCACGCCAGCTGCACCACCCATCAGGTGGGCTGTTTGTGAGCTTGACACAATTACAGCAAATAAAGTGACAAACGAACTTACCATCACTTGATGGTAGTAGCAACTGCAACCAATTATAAACAAAGAAGGCTGCATATGCGTTGTAACCTCTGAGGGCTGAGATGGAATGCCTCATAGTCTGTAATTATACTAGCCCATGCCCCTGAGACCCGGAACACAATAACTGCCATTTGGCGGCAGAAATGGGAAGAGGTGGTAACTACCCGGACGGCAAGAGGCAAAAAACAGAAACAGAAACTTTTTATTCAATATAGATTATAAATAATACTTATTGAAAGTCATTCTTTTGTTTAATTACCACTGGTTCGAAAAAAACCTCTGTCCTGGGAAGAACTAGCAAGAAACCAGCAGGACTGTATGTTACACAATTAACCACAAATTAGAAATAGCTTGGTAGCGAACACCTCATTCCCAGGGTTATTATCATCCATAAATTCCTTAATATTATAATATTTTACATACAAACTATGTTTAATAGGTTTTGAATTTTGAGCAGGTCGAATTTGTATATTTTCTGGGATTTTGTTGTAAATAATATGCATGCAAGAATGATGCTGACTCAGTGGAGGTCAAATAACTACTACTAGCTTGTGTTTGTTCCTAGTATTTACAGAATTAATATCACTTATTTTGTATAACTACTTTTATTTTTGTGTACGTACATTACATTTCATAAATGTATTGAGAGCCAAAGTTAATATATTAATTTCCTTAAATGTTTGTCAAATGACTCTTTAGGTTTCAAATCATAAATTGCTCTTATGGCCTCTTCTGTAAAACAAATATAATTTCAGTGTCAGCCGCGTGTCCTGTAAAATACCATACGACATTATGCTATAGAAACAGCTAAAGTATCTAGCTGTTTTCACTGGTAAGATTTCTAATTTTTACGGGATATGCTGCAGAACTAAATCTAGCACTGCTAACTTTTGATATATGGGGCTCCATTGAGCTTCGCGTCTAGTGTGATTCAAGGAAAATGGTGGTATCGACAAGACTCAGTTCCTCCCCATTTAAAAATTACATTAGTATTTAATTGTATGAACTTCACATATTTCGTTTTAGTGCTATTTAAATAAGTTATTAATATTAAACAATTTAGTAATTTAGATATAGCATTATTTACTTCGTCATATTTTAATAATTGTCGTTTTAATTTGAAAATTAATGAAGTGTCATCAGCAAAATAATACTATATTTTGGTCCTACTATGTAAGGTTAGTCATTAATATATACAAAAAACGAAAGGGTCGAGAATTGAGCAGGCACGCCATTTGTACTATCGATCGGAAGAGCTCATACTATGGCCTTTTGCTTCTGTTGCCGCAAGCAAACAATTAATTTAAGGCATTACTTCTTACACCGTAGTATTTTGTAGTTTCTGATTAATGCTTCATAGTGAACACAATCGAAGGCTTTGGATAGGTCACAGAATATACCCAAAGCATCCTGTGAATCTCCCATGCATTGAAAATACATTTAATCAGCTCAACACCAGCATCAGTTGTCGAGCGACCCTTGTGAAACCGAATTGATTTTTATGAAGTAAATTATTAACACTAAAAAATTAACATTTGATCAAGAATAATTTTTCAAAATTTTACTTAGTGTTGGCAGTACAGAAATGGGTCTAAAATTGGCGGGGTCTAATGTACCAGATTTAAATAAGGTATTACTTTACTAACTTCATCAAATCAGAAACACACCATATTCGATACTAGTATAAAAATAATAGCTAGTTGACTTGATTATATCGATTAAAGACATAATAACTAACAAATGCCCCACAGATCCGCAGTTTTCTTAATATCAATAGTTTTAAAATATTTTACAATATCTTTTGATGATATTTTATGAAATGTAAATTCTTTTGCATTACATTTTGTTTAAGTAATGATTCGGCGACAGCAGGGAAAATTCAGTGATTTAGTGGTTGAATCGGAATATCTGAAAATATTTCTATCAAAACCATTGCAACATCCTGATCTGATTCCGTTAATTTTTGTTAAAAACTTAACCGGTTTGAGTTGCGAGTTGACCTTTTAAGTTTCACTAATTATACTCCACGTCATTTAATTTTATTAGAAGCCGTCTTAATTTTGTTGCTCAAATGCAAAGAATTGGTTTTGGAGCACCTCCTTTAAATATTTTTGAATATTTTTAACATATTCCAAAATTGACGCTAGGGTTATATGACCTTTCATTGTAAAGTTCATATAACCTTTGTATATGCTCTTGTGGACTCTGTCGCCATTCATTGACCTTCCGACTGTTCAAGGAGAACGTTTTAGAAGTAAATATTATCAAATTCATTGGAAATAAGTTTAAACACTGTTCCATACAAAATAGGATCATTTTGGTATGAAAGTGATGATTTCTTCACTATGTTACTTCTAAACTTCTCAAGCGACGTGCATTTACAGGAACAAACACAATTTTCTCATCTACTTGCTTTTTGTGAACATAAGGTAACGAGCTAACTTCCCACAGTGATCAGAACTCAATTTTGAATTATAAATTTGTGCAACGGCTTAACATTTGTAAAATGTTATCTATACACGTTGCACTACATTCAATAATACCGTTGGCCTAAAAATAAATTAAAAGACCATATGATTTAAACAATGATCTAAATTTAATATTGGTGTGGGCTTCTAGGAGATTGATATTAAAGTCTCCACATAATACAGATTTATTCTGTTTATTAAACTTAACAAAACTTCCTACATAATTTTTCAAAGTATTATATATAGAACATGGGGTCTATAGACGCTCACAACAATGAAGTGCTCAAACTCAACACATACCATTTCTACAGGAAAAGTCCTAGCACCTAGTAAACTTCACTCTTACTAAATATTACAACTCAATTATAAAAACGAAGAATATTATCACCACCTGCAAACCTCAGACATAATCACGCTATGAAATTTACTTTGAACGTACAAGTGACGGTCCAAGATCTCATATTACCATCTACTGCAAAATCGAAGAAAAAGAAAATACGTTTTCCATGTAGTGGCGTAACAGAATCCACGCCATATCATCCCGAAGGTCTCGTGAAAGGTGAGAGAGAAACTAAAACAGAAGTTGGGCAGCAGCATCTTCCTGGTAACAACTCAAAATAATAATAAAATTGAGGTTGCCAACTCATTTGCCAAGCGTGGTAACTATGGCGAAATCCTACCTATGAGGCAATCTATGGGAGTCCTATGTTCAGCAGTGCATTTCATATTGTAAAAACGTGGTGGTAGAACCACGCTGCAGCTATATTATGGTTGTAGCACGAATGGGTCAGCTCGACCGAGGTGAGGACCACTCTCTGAATTCTGCCTATAAATTTTAGTTTAGGAATGATATTATGCTAAATACAGATATGAATATTGTATCTTTGTTTCTAACAATAATACAAGTGTTATATTTGTACGCTCGCAGGCCACGCACCTAACAATAAATTCAGGGCTTACCGTACCCAGCTCGGTGCCAGAATGCTTTTGCACCGTAATCGCTCAGTTTAGCTATAGGATATACTTATAGGATTTGCATTCAACATGCATTGTAATGTTCGAAAAATAATATGTTGCATTTTTTATGGTATATTCACTAAATGGAATATCAAATAGTACAAATAAATAAAGATTAATTAACTAAGATTCCTTAATAAATCTTAGCTAATTAATTTGTAACATCTTTAATACTAATAAATGGATTTCCGCAAAGTAACGCTTGATTCTTTTAATTATATCAGATAATATTTTTTGTAGTTTGTTGATAGCCAATTGTGTGTCCATTTTAAGTTTAATAAATATTCATTATAATAATGTTCAAATTACAACTTAAGGAGGAAGTAACTAAAAGAAAATAATCTGTTAGTTCTGTTTATAATACAGTAGTGACAAACCAACTTCCCAAGATTAGCCCGGACAGACAGACAGACAGACAGACAGAAAGACAGACAAAAATTTTAAAAATGGTTATTTATGCCGAATAGGATGCAAGTTATTTTAATATTACAGACCTTCAATTTTATTTATACATTTCTGTACGTTAATCAAAAGAAATACGAATAAGGTTACAAGTTAGAGTTTTTTACGCTAAAATAATTTTGACCTTTGAAATTTAAGTTCAAACTCAAGATTGTCTCTGAAGATCGGCCTTAGCCGCCTTCACTTTTCTTTTGCTAAAATAATCAACGCTGAGATACCACTACAATCCATCCATTACACTATATATCCGTGGGTGTCGTTAGTATTTACAATGATTCAAGCTTTCCGATCAGTTTAAGCTAGAATACAAATTTATCGAATATTTTCAATATAATAATAGGTATCTTAGCTTTTAAAGGCTTTCTTGGCTTTTAAAGACTAATAGTCAACAGATAGTGACTACATTAGCAGAGTACACCTGAAACCACCTTTAAAAAGGCCATATGTGCGTTTACGCAATCAATGAGGGCTGTGTTGAGCTACCCTCTTTCTGAAGCGTGGGTGCTCAGGCCGCCCGTGTATTCTGGAGGCCAAAATCCCGCTCTATACTAACACTGCACGGACAAACAGAGCAATAAAACCATGGCAGCCCTGCCGCTATACGTGGACTTCTACAACATCAGGCGACTTCACTCGAACCTTAACGCGAAGCCAGCGCTCTTTGACCGAGACGCAGGTGTCCTCTCCGGCCTGATACTGACCTCTCCCCACCGGGTAGAAATTAGAACACTTCTTTGTGCCCCGGGCTGGGTTGCGTGTACGTCAGAGAGGATATCTGTTATCTACGCCTCAACGATCTTGAAGGTACGGACCTGTCCATCCTATGGCTGCGCGTAGACAGCGACGACCATCCCCGCATCTACAGGTGCCTATATGGGTCCTACCGGTTATGCCGGCTGAGACCGACTCATCGACAACGTCAAATGACTACAGATTTCTTGCTACAACAGATCCCATCCGTAGAGATCGTGATACTTGGTATTTTAACGCCCACCATGAATAGCAGTTCGTTTAACCGATCATGCGGGAGATCTGTTTATGACTTTGTCTTGGCATATGGTCTGACACAACTGGTTTGCTTCGCCTACGTGGATTCCAGATGTGGAGGATAATTCTTCTTCCCTGTTGGACCTTCTGCTGACCTCTCATTCGGACGGATATCAGATTTTCGTCGATGCCTCTCGAGCTCTTCGGACCAGATCCAGGTGTGGGTGCCACTCCACGCCTCCTTGCGGTTGCGTTCTGCGATTGCCGCCGTGTTTTGGCATTACAGGTCGGCGGATTGGGACGGAATGCAGTCTTTCTTTGCATCCTACCCGCAGGGTGGGTTTGCTTCTCGCCGGATGATCCCAGCGCTGTTGCTGACTCTGTCACCGATGTGGTGCTACAGGGAATGGAACTGTTATTCCATCATCTCGTGGCAGATCGCAGCCTTGGTTTGGTCGCTCCTGTAAGACTGTGTTACAGTAAGCAGGGGTGTTATCGAGCCTGGGCTGAGGCTTCGGCAGCTCGGGATGTAACACCAACATGTAAAATAAGTATAACTTCGGCCAGTTCCTTCAAAGAGTTGTTGCCAAGGCTAAGTCAGGCATAGGCGGTGGCGAAACTGGTTCACGCTATTCAGGAACCCGTGCATTCTGGTCTCTCGCAAGGCTGTCGAAGAATTCTGTAAATATCACACCATCTCTACTGGGGAGGATAATTCAATGGCCCACGCCGCAAAGCCGACCTGGGCTCCTTTTTGCGTTTAATGGGGATAGTCGCTCGCGTCATAAACTTCGACCACCTAACCTAGACCCACCCTACACGTGTCCCCCGGGTGGTGCTAAACGAGCGACAAAGCCGAAAGATGGACTCGGCTCTCGCCGTATGGTAGCGGCGTAAAATCTACCACCTTAGTCGCTTTCATGAGCCAGCAAATAAAAATATTTGGTTCCCGCGCCCTTTAATGGGGCAGGTGCGAAAATCTCCGGGAGTAAAACCGGCGACGAGGTTCGCCACCATACGTTCTGTCTCCCAGAGGGGCGAAAAGAGTGGATTGCGGAGGCCCGTCTGGCTGCAGCTGAATGTATGGGAGCAATGAATGATAAGATGGATGAAGTATGCGAAATGATAGTGATAGAGGAATGAATGTGTTATAATAACCAAATGAGACGAAAGAAGGAAAGGATGCCACTGCACGCAGCATGTATACCGCTTACTGGTCTGGTGTGGAGCAGAGACCCGGCGGGCATGCCAGAGTCGGTGTCATCCCAGAAAAATGGGTCAATGTGTGAAAGGTATGAATGTGTAAGCCCAAGGCTGCTATGGATACAGATGAAAGTGGGCTTAAAAGAAGTTGTTTGTGCTGCTGGGTGTACGCCCCAGACATATCTAACCACTTATATCGAAGAGCAGTTTTGGGACATAGTGAGATGGTGTTGAAATGTAAGAAAGAAAATATTATTATATTTAGGAATTTTAATGGAAGGGTTGGGGTGAAGGTCTGGTTATGAAGGATATTAGGAACGTTCGGCGATGAAAGTGTAAATAAGGAATGGTGAAGACCTCCTCTTATTATGTGTGGAAAGAATCTTTGTGACGAACACTTTCTTTCATTAAAAGGATTCACATGTATACATGGGAAAGAGGTGATGATAGAAGCATGATAGATTTCATAATTGTGGATGAAAGAATGCGGAGCGCAGTAGATACAAAGAAGTTTACCGGGGGTCCAACGTTGGGACGGATCATTACTTGGTCTTATGTCGATTAATGGTCTATTCAAGCGGTGGCGGCATCGGACATCTGTGTCTACCACTGCGTTACAACGATAGAATAGAAGAGGTTACAAGATGAAGATGTGAAAGAAGTATAAATGTAGACTGAGAGAGAATATTAGTGGTTTGAATGAAATATGTATGAATGATTTAGACCTGAAGACTGTATGGAATAATGTTAAGAAAGTTTTAGTGGATGCAGCCACCAGTATGTGGTGTAAGTAAGAGACGAATGAAAGGAAAAATAATACGTTGTGGTGGGATGATGAGGTACGGATGGAAGTTGAAGCAAAGAAGAGAGCATGGCTAGATTTACTGGCAACCAAAGCTGGTAATTCTGGCGGTATGAATGATGAGATTGAAGAAAAAAAGGCAGACTTTAGACTTATAAATAAGAGAGTAAAAGAAGTTGAAAGGAAAAAGCAGAAAAAGAACGGATAAGAATGATAGAAGGATATCTGATAACTTCCAGGCAAATATTAAAATGTTCTGGAAACTCGTAAAACTGACTGAAATTCGAAACAGCCTAGAATGAATGCTATACTGAGACGAGAATGGCTGTATGCTGATGTGAGTGACTTCGAGTTTAAAGATGGAAGGAATACTTTGAAAGCGTGTTTATGAGTGAAGAGTCGTCTGAATTAAGTGAAATAAATTTCGAAAGAAGTGGAAGAGGTAGGAGATAAGTATAGATGAAATAATGAAAGCAATGAAAAGCATGAAAGCAGGTAAGGCGAGCGGATATGATGAAGTATCACTCGAAATGCTAAGGGCTGGAGAGGGGTGGTGGCAGAGCCTGCTGTACACTTGTTTAATTTATGTTGGGAACTGAAGCGGGTGGAAGACTGGTGCAAAGCCGTTATAGTCCCAATATATAGAAGGTCACAGGGACTGTAAAAACTACTGGTATCAACTTGCTTAGCATTGTGGGTAAACCTGTACTAAGGTGTTAATTGAAAGAGTTATGGAAGAAACTGATGGAAAATTTGGGATGTGCAAGCTGGATTTAGAAAGGATGGGGTGTACGGATCAAGTCTTTTCCATGCATGATGAAGTTTTTGGCCAAAACCAGAAAGTTTTGTGCGTTCATGGACTTGGAAAGGCTTATGACAGAGTGGACAGGAATATGTTATGGCAAACACTGAACTCATTTGGTTTGAGCGCTGGTTTGATACAGGCATTAAGTCTCTTTATAGGGACTCTAGTGCTTGTGTCAGGATCAACAGGTCTACTCGGACTGGTTTGGCATCCAAAGGTGTCAGACAGGGCTGTGTAGCTTCCCCGTGGCTGTTTAACTATTTATGGACAGTTGTTTGCAAACTTTGAAAGTTGAAGAATGTGGGTTGAGAATGGGTGAGTTAACCGTCAAATGCCTTTTGTACGCCGATGATCAGTCATATTTGCATCGTCGGCGGCCGAGTTGCAAATGATGGTTACTTTAATGAACTGGTCATTAAAAAAAGGGGTATGAAAGTGAACGCAAGTAAAACAAAGTGATGGTTTGAAGAGAGAAAGTAAAACGTTATGTGAAATAAGAATAGAAGGAGTTGATTGAGCAAGTGGATGAGTTTGTATATTTGGGATGTTTATTTGTAGGGATGGTAGATATGATAAGGATATAGAACGACAGTGAACGCAGGAAATAGAGTGAATGGGGCTCTACACGCTATTGTGAGGAGTCAAAAATGTGTCAAAAAGGCACGTTTGGCAATTCATAGTGCTGTGTTAGTCCCTACTTTAATGTATGGTAGTGAAAGTTGGGTGTGTGAAAGAGAAGCATGAGTAGAATAAATGCTGTAGAAATGCGGTCATTAAGGAGTATGCTAAGGCTGAATCTGAATGACAGGGTGAAATAGTGTGATAAGAGAAAGTGTGGTTTGCAAGATGACGTTGTGACCAGGATTAAGAAAAGAATGCTTCGGTGGTTTGGTCATGTAGAAAGAATGAACGAAGAAAGAGTGACAAAGCAAATTTATGCTGCAGAAGTGAACGGCAGAGTCGGAAAGGACGCCCTAGACGAAGGTTTATCGACCAAATTGGCGATATATTAAAATGGGCCAGATTAGAGTACCCTAACCGACGTGCGTGTATGCGTAGATATGGATGTAAAGGAGGCGAGAGGTGTGCCAGGATCGTGCCAAATGGAAGTCCGTAGTCTCTGCCTACCCCTCTGGGTGACAGGCGTGAGTGTTTATGTATATGTATGTATGTGTTGCGTTTAACTCGACTCTTGATAACGGAGGAACACCGCCGACTATCCCGCAGTGTAGTGCTCTATGCCTGATGTGCGATTCACACAGTGCTCAGTACGCAAACACTCCCTCTCCCACAAGTCAGTGGGCCTGATGGAATCCCGCCAATTGTGCTGAGGACGTGTTTCAGAGTTGGCACCGGTTCTAACGCGTCTTTTCCGGTACTCCTACTCCTAGGCGTAGTCCCAAAATCATGGAAGACATATTTCGTGCGATCCTAAAAGGTAACCGCTCTGATCCGTCCAATTACAGGCCTATCGCCATCACCTCCTTGTTCTCGAAAATAATGGAGTATTAACTGCCAGCTCATGCGGTACCTTGAGCACCAGCTGATTAGTAACAGCCAGAACGGTTTCCGTCAGGGTCGCTCAGCTGGTGATCTTCTTGTTTACCTAACACATAGATGGGCGCAGGCGATCAGGTCAAGGGGAGGCATTGGCCGTTAGTTTGGACATAGCGGGCCTTCGATCGGGTCTGGCACAAAACGCTTCTTACAGCTTCCTTCCTATGAGCTTCCCGAAATTGCGTTGGATCACCAGTTTTCTGGCTGATCGGAGCATCAGGTCGTAGTAGACGGTGCGTGCTCCGATTACAAGCCTATTATGCTGGTGTTCCACAAGGCTGTGTGCTATCACCAACGCTGTTTCTTCTGCATATCAATGATATATTTACAAACCGGTAACATTCATTGCTATGCGGATGACAGCACTGATGCTCTGTCTACCGGCCGTGCCAATATATCTCGGGAAAACGTCGCCAGTACCGGAACAAACTTATGTCTGAAGTCGAGACTTTGTTGAACAAAGTCTCGGATTAGGCGACTAAATCTAGTCAGTTCAATCCCCAGAAGACACAATTTTGCGCGTTTACCGCTAAAGGAACCCCTTTGTCGTATCTCTTCAGTTTCAAGGCACTCCTTGTTGCCTTAGCCAGTATCGGAATCCTCTGCGTTGACATATCGAGGACGTGCAGTTTCGTGGTCACTTGGAAGAGGCCAAATTGGGCCTCTAAAAGCTTAGCGTGCTCAGTAGAGCAGGGCAGTATTTCATGCCGGCACACCTGCAACAACAAGGCGCAGGTTTGGCCTCACATGGAATACTGTTCCCATCTGGGCAGGGGCTCCCCATGTCAGCTCCTTCCACTTGACCGTATTCAGCGCAGAGCAGATCAGATCGTCAACGACCGAGGTTCTTTCCGATCGGCAGACTCACTAGCACTGCGTAGAGATGTTGCATCTCTTTGCGTATTTTATCGCATGTACCACAGGGTGCTCTGAGGAATTGTTCGGACTAATTCCAGCCGCTCTATTTCGCCATTGCATCATCGCGACAAAACTCGCGATACCATTCATACCATCTGGATGATTGGCGGTCCACCACTGTGCAATTTAGAAGATGTTTCTTCCTCGCTCAACTTCCTTGTGGAACCGATTACCACCAGCGGTTTTCCAGACTGACTTAGGGACCTTCAAGAAAGAGCATACTCCTTTTTAAAGGTCCGCAACGCATCTGCAATTCCTGGTGTTGCAGTTGTTCATGGGCGGCAGTAGTCATAACAAAAAAAAACCAGGCCCATATTATGCGACCATTTGGTTAACATGTTAAAGTCATCTTGCAGTTGACTCATGGTGTGATTGATATTTTCCAGCTATAAATAAACATGTATCATCTGCTTATTGATATATTTCACAATGTTTCAATACGTTTATTAAGTTATTAAAATATGTGAGGTAGTGTAGGCGCAGCACTGATCCTTGAGCCGTGCCCAAAGTTACATTTACAATTTTGCTTATTGTATCTTTTACTTTTACAACAAACTTTCTGTTTGTGGTAATTTTGCACCAATTCAATAAATTTCTTCTAATCACTATCATGCAAACTATTTATAAGCTTATTATGCTTGAGTGTGTCAAAAGCTTTACTGTAGTCGATGAATACTACAAATATGTGTTTCTTTTCATTTAGATGTTTGTATATACTATTGATAAATGTTGTTAACAACTGATGTATTCTTATGAGGCTGAAATCCATATTGTTTTTCTTGTAATATTTTGTTGTTCTATGAAATTCATAAATTTGCTTACAAATATATTTTTAACAATTTTATCAATTTTGGGAAGAATAATTATTAGTTTCGTAATCCGATGTTCCACCTTGTTTGTATATCGGTCTGACAATACCGATTTTTAATTCATTGGGATAGGTGCACCTCATACTTGCATTAATGAGATTAGCAATGGCTATTTTAATTTTTGCAAATATTTTTATGTCTATGGCTCTAATGCCATCAAACCAGGAGTTTTGTAACTATTTAATGCATGAATATTTTTCTGCAGAGTCGGAATCAGCTGCCTTAAATCTCATAGATAATTCAGCTTACCTTCTGTGGCTGATTCATCAAGCAACTGTTTGGAGCAATTGAAATTATTTATGGACACTTTTTCAAATGTGGTATGAATTTGCAATGTCTTTATCAGTTGTGTTGTTGTCTTTAATGCTTTTATTACCGTCATCATCTAAACATGATTTCATTCTACCTGTTATTTTATTCAATACTTGCCATAAGTGCCAAGTGTTATTTTCTGTTTATAATTTCAGCTCTTAATTTATTGTTTGGTCTTATTTATTAATTTATTAGCATAATTTCTTGATTTATTATATGCTTTCTTTAAAGTCATATTGCCGGTATCCTTAATCCACCGTGTAAATAATTTATCTCTATGTGTACATGCATTAATATTTTTTATTATCAAATCATTCGTTATTCGTTTTATATTAGGTTGTATTTTTATTTGAAATTTAGATTTTCATAGCATTGTGTAAAACTACTCTGTATAAATTTATATATCGCTGAGGGCATGTCATATCATTTGTTTTCCCAATTAATATCATTTATTGATGTCATGAGATTTGTATTATTGATACAGATCTTAAATTTAATCACAACCTGTATATGCGGCCCAACGCATGCAGCAAGCATCTGCGCGATGATCCGCCAGTGTTGTTACAATAGCAGCAGTGAAAAGGTCTTGGCTGAGGGATCTAGCATATATGTTGATCTATATATGATTTCCTCAGTAATCCATCAGATAATTCTATTCTTGCATATTTTGTGATCCCACATACAAGACGCAAGTTATGCAGCGAGTTAATGTACCTATGCTTAACTGGGTGTCCAATTTAAGTCAATGTTAATATCACCCAGTAAATACAAATGGTTATTGCTGCAGTGACTCTTAATTGTGTTAAATAGCTCGTCAATAAAAGATTTTTACTCGTACTAGGACACTACTAGGACATATAGTAGGACACATAGGTACACTACGTATTCGCAAATATTCTGGTCGGGTGATACTGTGCATATGATACTTTCTAAAATTTTGTTTTATATTTTTAGTTTTATATTTATGTTTATTGCTAATGTAGATGATAATGCCACCACCTCGACGTGTTACCGCAGGTCCGTTAACATTTGATATCCATTGATATGATACAAACTACTGATGTTTTCTGAGATATTTTCCTCTGTTACTATTATTACGTCTAAGCATTTTGAACAACTAAATATACATTGTTCTAGATAAGAAGTTTTTATTGTAGAATGGATGATAATGTGCATACATTATAGGTTAATATTTTGATTTTAGGTAGATAAATATAAAAATCTTTAATTTCGTAGTCGATAGGTATACCTTTTTAACAGTTAGGTTATCAGATCAAGAAAAAAGAATATACGAAGAATAAAATAAAAACAAAATATATAAAAGTAATATACAAAGACAAATAAAAAATATTAATTTCTAAATAAAATTAAGTTTCACAGCTTTTTTACCTAGGAATTTATGTCGTCAAGCTTCTTAGAATGACTTTACCTTTGTCTTCTTTGCATGCCTTAATCAAATCCTTTTGAACCAAACGTATTTGTAATTCTGTAATTTTTAGCTCTTGTTTTGCATGCTGAAAACTTTCTTGTTGTGCTGTGTCATTTTTCCTTATATACACGGAATTGCTGTTTTATTTTCTCTTTGATGAATGTCTGCTACCGTAATCCTTGTACTGCGCCATCCATGTATCCAACACTTTCCTCTTTTAGCTCCACTGTATATTTCCATCCTGATCGTTTTTCCTTTTAATCTGTATGCTTTTGTAAAACTTTCCTTAGGTACGTTTAGCTTTTCGACCACATTATCAACCAGTTGCTTCATCCTCATCTTTTTGTAGTGGTATGTTGCTATTTCTCACCTACTCTCGTTTCCAGATTGTTGTTTTGTTGGTAAGTTCATTGCTTGCATTGCTTTGTTTGGAAGGATATAGTCTGAAGGTTTAGAGGTCCAGTATAATTACAGGCTTTTAACCATTCCATCTAAGTCCTCAGAGGTGACTACATCTACAGCCATCCTTGTTTGCAGTGACGAAGTTAGTGCACGCAACTGAGGCGGAGTGCTCTTTAAACCAGTTAGGACACATTATTTTAATTTAACGCAGATCTTAACTAAATCATTTAACATCTTTAATATAATGGATTTCCTAAAATAACGCCTTATTCCATTAATTATAAAATATACTTTTACTTCTTTAGTATAACAATTAACGAGATTTGATTATAATAAGAGATATTAAATTTTGAATTGTTTCTAATTAAAAATGAGCAATATATATATAAAATTTAAAGCATTCTTTGACAACTTAGGACTTTTAAAGATGCACATCAAAAAGTTTGCGATCAGTTTGAAAAATCGAAATCTTTTTTACGGTGACTATATTATAATTTATTCTTCCTTTTAGATTATTTACTTAAAAATATAGAATTGGAATAAAAACAATAAAAAATTCAATTGTTTTCCATATAAAAAATTTAGTCCACGCGGAATTGCAGTGGGCTGAGGCAACAAAATGAAGGAGATGAGGAGGAAAATTCGGCAAAACTGTCTCTTCGTTGACGAATCACGAATCTGTACTCATCCAGATAACTGACGTGTCCGTGTCTAGAAGACCTGGAGACTCTGAAAGGCAAAAGAACTGCCACTAGAACCGTTCAACAAGGCGGGAAATCGGTGTCCTTTGAGTGAAATAATGATTGGAGCTAGAACGCCTTTGATCCCGTATTGAGGGCTCCATGACGGCGAATAGTTACAAAACAGTCGCTATTGATGCCATTGTCAGACCATTTCAGTAAACCATGGGCACCAATTCATGCTGGTCGATGATAATGCGCCCGCATCGAGCTCAACGAGTCAATGCTGCTCTCCGAATACGACATCACAGAAGATTCCAGCCGGCTCGCCTCGCAAACCCAATAGACACGGATGCTCTTAAGTGAGCTGTTTGGAACCGTCAGCCACCTCCCAGACAGTGCCAGAGATCAGGAAGCCGCAATTCAAGAATGGGGTAGGTTACCGCAAAAATGCTGATAACTTTCCTCATCATGCCCAGGAGGATCTCCGCATGTGTTCGAGTCAGAGGAGGAGTTATATTGTATTAAATAAAACCTTCTATTAATAAATTGTAGTATAAGTTTGATTAGAAAATATTTTTCTTTCATCAAATTTCTTTTACAATTAGGATTGAATTACCAATTTTGTTATTAAAAATAAAAAGAGTTTTAGTTTTTAATTTCAAACAGTGTATTTCTATTTAAAAAAATATAACGTAAACACTTTTCTTGAAAAATTTGAATGTTAAAAATATATCAGCTTTTGCTAGTGATCACAATTTTTTTTTTGATGTGTGTACATATATACAATGTTCGTGCAGTGGCGGTGTAAGAATATTCGCAACCCATATCAACCCATAGGTTGGCTGTTGCCAAGCATTACAACTATGTTCAGCAGTGGACTTTTGAAAGGATGTAACAGAACCATTACAAATGTTATTGCTCAAAGCCGAAAAAAGTGAGAAGATTAGGATTGTAATAGAAAAAAAAACAATGTATTATATGTTTATTTAAATTTTGTATTCATTCCCTACGAATGAATACGTATTCCCCGGATTACAAATTTAGACGAATGAACCTTCTTTAAAGATTATCCCTAGTCTGAAATATTTTGCTATTGACATATTTTTACTTGTCATGTTAATTTTGTTCCCATAATATTGAAATTCCCAGCTTAATGTAAAACTAGGGCCAGGGCTTTGTTTATATTTGTAAGATTAAAGTATTTATGAAGGTAAAGTTTGTTTATTATTATTATCACCTAACGAACAACTTTTATAGCCTATACTATTCCACTGCTGGACGTAGGCCTTTTCAAGAATGTGTCAACTGACTTTTTATATAGATGTAAGGGGGGCAAACTATAAGTAAGAATGACAAACGAGTACATAGTACACAGTATACTATGGATTCTGTTACACAGCTATCCTCGGTTAGGAATCAAAATGCAAGTAATTAACTCATTCAAAATCAAGGTTGCTCAGCAACTTATGGGGAGGGCTATGGTCGGAGACTAATATTTTCTCTGCATGATAGACTTTGAAATAAGGGTATCTGTAGAAGAACCAAAGTAACCGACATAGCCCAAGAGAGTTAGCTGAAGTGGCAATGGGTCGACCATATAGCTCGAAGTATCGACAAATGATGGAGAAAACACGTTGAGTTGTAGCCTCGTATCTGTAAGCGAAGTATAGGACGCCCCCCCTCCCCCCATTAGATAGAGTGACGGACAGTTAAAGATATGCAAAATGTCGATGGATGTAGGTAGCTCAGGAACATGATTTGTGGCGTTCCTTAGGGAAGCAGTGGACTTATGAAGGGCCGCAATGAAGATGATGACACTCCTGAAGATTATTATAAAATCATCGTTACTAGTAAAAAGGGTTTCCAGTATTTCATTCACTAAACGAAACACTTCTCTCAGTGCATCACATCTTCAGCGTGGCTCTATATGGCTGGTATAACTTGAAATACTGTACTTACAATATCATATAGGAAAGTTAATGAACGCAGAGTATTATATATTATGGTACTGGTAATGCCACCAATGTACGGATTTGTTTTAATAGTAGAGACTCGCTGATGTTATATTATGTAGGTGCGTTGTTGATCTAGTGGCCGTAAGCGCGACTACTGATCACGTGGTCAGGATCGTATCCGGGATTGGGCCAAAATCAGTTATTGGGGTTTTCTGGAAAATTCTCAGTAGCAATATGAGTAAGGAAGTTGGCCATGTTTCGACCCGTGCCTCGAAAACATTTAAAGCCGTTGCTCTTGTACCTAATCTCTCTCTGGTGTTTTTTTTATAGAATAAGGGTGACAAATAAGCACACAGTCCACCTTATGGTAAGTATATGTTGTGGCACATCTTCATCTATCCTCAATAAAGAATGAAAATGCCATTTGTGCATCGTTGTCACCCCTGTGGATTAAGATTAAATGCCCCGTTTCCAGTAAAAGGGGTCTCCGGTTCTGAACACTCAGCATACGAAACACAGCAGCATTAAGATTCTTCCTGATCGATAGTGTCGGATTGCCGACATATCCGACTATGATAGTAATGGAAAGCACCTGTGCTACGTAGATGGTTAGTCTCCGTTGAGCTTTGTCGCCGTGATGAAATTCGATATGAAAGTCATTATTATATATACGTTTTTGTGCTCGACCGGAAAGAACCATGCTTCCACAATCCACCAGCATAAAATAGTGGCATAATGCTGCTGTTGTATGGCAAGTGTAGAGACAACCTGAGACCCTTTTACTGGTAACGAGGCATCGTGCGCATCTGTATTTTGATTCTATATGTTAGCTGTAGGTATCTATGGGCCACTGCTTACTATCAAACATCAGGTAAACTTTGTGCATGTTTGTCGACCTTTTTAACCCCCGACGAAAATAGAGGTATTGGCTCCTATAAAATAGTCTTATAACTCAATTTAAAAATTTAAAAAAACCCCAAAAAACAGAGATGATGATCGTCAAACGGCTGAACAGATTTTCTTGAAGCGTAGCTAAAAACACTTTCAATTAAGACACCTTTCAAACGAAAAAAAACTTAATCAAAATATGTTCATACCTTCAGAAGCTATGATGCTAGTGTTAGCGATCCAAAATTATTAACGCATTTATTTAATTAATGTTATAGTTTTATATTCAATCTATAATAATTTTGGATCGTCAATTGATGCGAGCGGTCGGTCATTCTATAGATATAAGTAGGTAATTTAGGACCTTGCGGCATTCTGGCTCAGTGGTTGAGGCGAGCACACGCGTACAAATTTTTAAAACTAAGTCTAAGTGTTTATTATAAATAAATAATTGTAGAAGGTTATTCGACGTGTTATTTGAAGACCTGAAAGAAAATACCTAATATCAAGTGGTAAGAACGTTGGAAACCCATTGGTATGTACTAATTGTCTAATATGTTAATAATTTAAATAAATGGTAAGTCTAGCTAATTAATACTTTACCTGATAAACTTTTTTTAATTAGTTAATCTAAATTTCTCAATAAGAAAAATAAAACTGAAAATATTCTAGGTATAGGATCGTATACATTATATCTTATTGCATAATACGTTACAAATTGGTTGCGTAACCAGCACAATTTATTTTGTTCTCTTTGTGTTTCTTAATGTGTTTTGCATTACTATAGTTGCACTTATTTAAAGCCCTTTTTTTGGTGATTTTACTCGGTGATACTGTTATATAGATGGTATTACTTTTGTAGCGTGTTAGAAAATACAATTTTATTCTATTATCGCTATTGCAAAAAAATAGGCGTGAATTACGACACAAGCTATCATGCCGTGATTACCGGAACTGAATATACACCCCGATAATTATGGGTAATTAACAAAAGGTAACTATTTTTATTCATCATTATCATCATTACAGCCCTTCATCCACTGCTGAACATAGGCCTCCCCACGGAATGCCACAAAAGCACGGTCGAGCCACCTGCATCCATTGACTTCCAACATGTCTTACCAGGTTGTCACTCCATCTAGTGGGGACGCTCTACACTTCGCCTACCGGTGCAGGCTGCCACTCGAGAACCTTTCTTCCCAACGATTGTCAGTTCTTCGAGCTATATGGCCCGGCCTATTGCAACTTCAGCTTACTAATCCTTTGGGCTATGTCGGTTACTCTGGTTCTACTGGATATCCTCATTTCTAAGTTTATCACAGAGAAACCTGCATAGCCCTCTCCATAACTCCTGAGCGACCTTGTGCTTCCTAATACGGCCAGTAGTGAAGGACTACGTCTCAGTTCCATATGTCATCACTGGCAACACGCACTAGTTGTACAATTTAGTTTTGAGGTTTTGAGGTATGCCTGACGAGAAGAAGGGTCGTAATCTCCCGAACGCTGCCCAGCCGAGTTGAATCCGTCGATTGACCTCTCGGTCGAAGTTAGACTTACCTGGTCATTTGTCCAAGGTAAACATATTCGTCAGCAACTTTGGAGCTTAGTGCTCCCAACTACCGGCATAAGTGTGACATGGACATTAAACATGATTTTGTTTTGTCCATGTTCATCTTGAAACTTATCAGTTGGGAGACACTATTGGGTCATTGAGCATAGTGCTTAGGTCCTCCAGCGATTCTGCCATAAGGACTATATCGTCGGCAAATCGGTGGTGATGTGCTTACTCGCCATTGACGTTAATACCGTATCCTTTCCAGTCAGTAGCTTGAAAACGTCTTCCAATGCAGCGGTGAAGAGTTCGGGGATATTACGTCACCCTGTCTTACACCTCTCTGCAGTTGGATGGGTTTCGTACTCTGGTTCTGTACTCGGATAGTCATCGTAGCCCTACTGTACAAACACTTCAGCACTTCGATATACCGACAGTCCACTTGGCACCGCTGAAAGGACTGCAGCACCGCCAGATTTCGACGGAATCAAAGGCTTTCTCATAGTCCACATTCGCCAGACATAGTGGCAAATGCTCTTCGGACTTCTGTACAATTTGTATGTGGTCTACGGTGCTAAAGCCTTTTCGGAAACCGGCTTGTTCGGGGCTGGAAGTCATCGAGTCTGCATGCGAGACGATTCGTAACGACTCTCGAAAACAGCATGTAGACGCGGCTCAGAAGAAATCATTCTGTAGTTCTTCAAGAGGCGTTGTCGCCTTTCTTAAGAACAAGACCACCGTACTTCTGCTCCGCCTCCGGTGTAGTGCCACCATGGAGCACGGACTTAAAAGCTTCTGAAGGACTACAAGTACTGGTTTTCCACCGCTTAGGCTCGACTGTAATTCCATCCTCGCCTGGGGCCTTGCCGTTTTTAAAGTGCTGGAGAGCCATTCTAATCTCGCTCAGACTGACATCCGGAATATCATCGGAATAGTGTCGGATAAGACTTGCTCTTGGATCGTTACTCACACTTGCGTGTGGCAACGATGATGTGTATAGCTGCCATAGAACCTCTCAATCTCCTCAAAATCTCAGGTGTCCCGGAAACGGCTGCCACACTCGGTCTTCAGCTTCGACAGTTGGCTCTCTGACAGACAGATCTCTAGCAAAGACTTTGTAGTAAACAGATTTGTAGCAAACACGTTGACCTGGTTCCGCTCGATCCTTCTTCAATACGAGCAGTATTAAAGTTGCGTAAGTCCCGCCGCAGCATTTGGAGATCTGTCTGTTCAGTTGCCTGTATGCTATCAAATCTACTGAAGATTGCAGCTTCATTTCCCGTCTAACAGCCATGAGATTAAGAGTGTAATCGGAGAGTTTTTGTTCTTCTGCGGCAGGTCTTACAAAACTTAGCGACCATGGACAGTTTCCACGAGCTTGTTATTCTATCGTCCACTGCATTGCAATCTTCTAGGCACTGAAAACGGTTTGTAACTCGATCTGAAAGGTTTCAGGGATTTTGGATTAGAGCATGGGGGACATAGCGTTGACTTCATTAGACGACACCTCTCAACTTAACGTTTAGGTTCAGTGTGCGTCTAACCATTTAGTGATCGCTACCAGTTTTCACCCTCACGATCACTGAGACATCACTGAACAGTTGGCTTCTAGTCGTCATAATGAAGTCAATCTCATTTTGTCGAACCGTCGAGGCTCGACCAGGTCCACTTCTTATAGGGCCGCTTCTGGAATAAAGAGTTCATCATAAGAGTCCCTTTTTCTCCATGAAGTCGGCCAGCGGCTGGCCCCAGGTTCCGTTGCCCTAATTCGAATTTCCTACTTTCAGCTAACCGTTCTCTTGTGCCTAGCTTTGCGTTGAAGTCTCCCATTAACACCGTTTATTGGGTTTTGGAGGAATGCATGGCTCTAGAAATATCCTCATACATTTCCTACACACCTCCTCATCGGGGTGTGCCGAGGTTGGTGCGTAAATCTGTATGACCTTCAGCGAATACCGTTTGGTGATTCTGAGTAAAGGTACGCAACCTCGTCGACACTCCCCAATCTTTTCAACGTTGTTAACGAGAGACTTGTGGACGATAAATACCTTCTTAGGACAGATGGTCACTCTTTCGGTGATAGAACAAGTTGCCGTTCGAGGATCTCCATGTCCTCCCCTTTCTTCGGACCTCGGATAACCCTATAATATTCCAGCGCAACTGTTCAATCTCTTCTTCCAGCTCCAGCAATTCGAGTCGTCGCGGTGGCAACCGACCTCCACCGGAGATTTAGCACCCCTGCCCGCCGTTACTATGGTCGCCACCGCAGCCAGGAATAGCGGGCCGCCGGGGACTGGGGCCGTTTATTAGTGTCGTTGCTCATGGGGTATATTGCCATAGTTGCCACGCTTGGGGCGGGTTAGAAACCACAGTTTTTTACTTTTTGCTGTTATCAGAAAGATGCTGCTGCCCATTTCTGCCTTACTTTCCTTCTGTTGCCTTTACGACACCCACGGAAAGAGATGGGGTAGTGGGTTTTCTAACCCGCCACTACTCCGGGCTGTTGTTATTAACACTGAATAACAAATTGTTGTTAATAACAAGGTTAATTAATTAATGTACTGAAAAGATATAGTGAATTTAATATATAAATGCGTAACTGTGTAAACAACCTACAATATTCATTATTAGTATTTTTGTTAATTCAATACTAATTACTTTTATATGCTTTGACCAATTACTTATTTTATAATCAAAAAACAAAAATTATAAATAATTCATAGCAAAATCACATACATATAGTATACATTTTATATGAGTAATTTTAATTGTTTATATGTGAAATATGATATCACTCATGACATTTTATTTGTTGTCTTTATATGTGAAATGTATGATAATATAATTCATGACGATTTGTTTCTTTCTTCCCTATTTACACTCCAATTACCAAATACTAATACTCAAACCTAGTAGTTTCCACCAACAAGCCGCTCATTTAATTAAGTACCTACCAAGTTCCGTCTTATTCATGTCACATAGATCATATACACCGCCATTACGAGATAAGGTTGGTGTAATTAACAGACCTTTGTGTATAGTAGTACCGGCAGTCAGAGGAAGTCTGTGGCAGAAGCAGAAAATAGTCATAATAGTCGCCATAAGCGTTGTTACCGGAAACGTTCATTATCATCTACGTAAGTAAGTCAATCTTCGAGCTCAGATGTAACTTCGAGTGATAGTAGTGACAGTTCCCTTAGTGATGCCGACAATGAGGCGAGAAAATCCCGAAAAAGGGCCAGATTTAATGGAAATAAAAATAAGAAATCAAAAGGATCTTTAAAAGCACCGCGTAATAAAAAAACAGGGACAAAATCACCTGTCGAACATGGGGCAGCCCTTTTTATGAAATTTGCTGAATTAATTAGTAATAGAAATAGCAGCACGTTCGAAGGCGCACAAAATGTTATCCCTGATTTTGATCCAGACGCAAATTCTCAAACGGCAGCTGACTGGATTCGAAAAGTTAATGACACAGCAGCTCTTTATGAGTGGAGTGAAAAACAAACTATCTATCATGCCATTCCCAAGTTAACTGGTTATGCGAAGATATGGTATGAGGGTCAAAGTTCCGTGAACCTGACCTGGCATAAATGGCAGCGTCAAATATTAAAGACCTTCCCAAATGATCGTAATTATACTGACCGTTTGTACGAAATGCTGGATAGAAGAAGCAAAAAGATGAATCACTGGAGGTGTTTTCACGACAAAACTAAGTACTAAGCACTAAACCCAATTTGATTCAATAGACCGTATAAATGATGCTCAAACCTAACTCTGTTAAAATAGATTAAAAACGCAATAGATTTAAAACACACACTGCTTTAATTGTTCAGAAGTCGGCCACAGTACATGTGTGCCCAAAACCAATACTCAGATGCAACAAATGTTCAAGGGTAGGACATGATGCCCGACAGTGTCAGCAATCAACATCACTAAACCCCAACAACAAGTGTCTAATGGGCATAACAAAACGGATCAAATAACAAAAGGTCTTACAAATTAATAAGGATGAAACACAAGATGGTAAATATTTTAAACTATTAAAGTAAATGGCACCGAATGGTCGGGTTATATCGATTTTGGTAGTCAATGTACACTTATCAAATGTAAGGTCGTTAAGGAATCCGAACTAGTTTTAGACAAGTCAGGGCTTCCGTCATTAGAGAGTTTGGATTAGGTTGTGTTATACATCTTGGACGGGTATCGGTAACTATAGAAGTAGACGCAGTGAGGGCTGATCCATCAGTTACAGTATACCAATCAAGCACGCAGCTGACTTTATATTGTGATGATACTAAGTTGAACCGGCTAGAAGTGCTCAATTCTTCAAATATTTCTACGGAGGGCTTAAAATTCATTGAAGTACACATTAAAAATACCGACTACACAGGTCTCCTATTTGTGCCTGGATATGTTTGTAAAGGAACGTAATGAATACTGCATTCTACAAGGGGCATACAGGTTTACTAATGGGAAGGCTGCATTGTCCCAGTAAATTTTTCTGATCAGCCATTGAAACTCTCAGAAAATATGATCATTGCACGCGCGATTATATTACCCGATAACGAACGCCTAAAGGATAAGTCCTAAATTTTATGTAAACTAAATAAGGAAAGTGGTTTATCTGAAACGCCAAAAGGCACCAAATTGCTTAAAATATGATAAGGATATATTAAACGTGGGTCCTAATGTATCTGAAGAACAAATAGGAAAATTATTACAATTGCTTAATCGTTATCGAAGCTGTTTCGCATTTAACATGCAAGAACTTGGTTTACCCAAGTTGCTGAGATGACTATCCGCCTAAACGATGACACCCCAGTTACATATAAGCCGTATCGACTTCCTTTTAGCGAGCGGGCAGTAGTGAGAGAGATGGTAGGAGAGTTGCTTGCGAATAATATTATAAAATTTCATTTTCCGCTTGCTAGTAGTTCTGGTGCGTAAAATAATAACGAATACCGACTTTGCGTTGACTATAGAGCGCTCAATAAAAAGACTGTTAAGAGAGCTACCCGATGCCAGTCATTAATGATTGGATCGATTGTCTGGTAAGACATTATTTATAAGCCTAGATTTAGCAACGGGTTACTACCAAATTCCTGTTCAAGAATCTTCACGACCTGGCGGCTTTTGTGACACCTGACGGCCATTATGAATATACAAGAATGCCGTTTGGTTTGGTCAATGCTCCTGCAGTGTTTCAGAATATGATTAATAAAGCCCTGGGTAAAGAAGATTCATTTAGCGGTCCCATATTTAGACAATTTGCTAACTACCGGGTGTACGTTTAAAGAATCTTTTCGAAGTTAGAGGAAATACTCGATTTACTCTCTAAGCCACCCTGACGCTGAATCTGAAGAAATTTTCTCTTTCCAATCAGAACTAGACTACTTGGGTTGTGAGATTTCAGGATCTGGACTCCGACCAGGGACAAGAAAAATGCGTGCAGTCTCGAATTTCAACATCAACCAACTTTCATCAAGTGCGGCAATTCGTAGGTCTAGCTAGTTTTATCCGTCGATTTCTATAATTTTGCTACACTCCTAAGCCCTAATAAAATTGACGAAGGCTGACGCAGCGTGGCATGGGGTTCTGAACAGGAGGCGCCTTCCACGACATTAAGTCCTGGTTAATAAATAGACCCATACTTGCTTTATACAACCCTGATCATGAAACTGAGGGTGTTGGTGGTGTTTTGCTTCAAAATGTGAAGATAATCACTTGCGCCTGTAGCCTACTTTGCCGCCAAACAACAAATGAGAATCTTTCTGGCACTCTACTGGTTAGAAACTATGGCGGTAGTTCTTTCCCTTAAAATTTCGCGTCTACTTGGGATTGAATTCAAGGTAATGACTGATTGCATTGCATTGCGAACGATGCTGACAAAAGATATCAATTACCAAAGTCGCGAGGTGGTGGCTTATGTTGCAAAATTTAACTTTACCATTGAATACAGACCTGGTCACAGCATGCAACATGTAGACGCCTTAAGCCACAACCTATGCCGATAGAAGCACAAGAAGAACTAGAAGTATTTCAAATCACAGCTAAGGACTGGCTGCATACAGTACAGATGACAGATCATCGTCTGAAGCATAAAGATCATACTCACTACGAGTGAACATGATTTCAAAGATTCACAAATAACTACATCCTTCGAGATGATAAGCTATACAGACGCGTCAATCGCAAATTAAAATGGGTAGTACCTCATGGTGCACGGTGGCAAATTTTCAAATGAACCACGACAAGCGGGTCACTTTTCATTTGAAGACGCTAGAAAATAAATTACAGATTACTGGTTTCCCAAAATGAAACGCTTCATTAAGAAATATGTTGCTGCTTGCATAAACTGTGCATACAGCAAGGAAATGTCTGGAAAGAAAACAGGTTACTTGCACCGATTCCTAAGACTTCGATCATCTTCCACACTCCACATGATCATCTAAGCCCCTTTATGAATATATAAAAAGAGGCAACACACGTATATTTTAGGGGTAATTGACGTATTTAGTAAATTGATCTTCCTAAAGGCTGTCAGAATACAAAGTCAAAACGACTATTAAAGCTCTTGAAGATATATTTTCAAATTTCAGTTGCCCAAAATTATCGTCTCCGATCGAGGCACGAGTTTTACTTCTAAAGAGTTTCGGAAATTCACAGAGTCTTTAGGAATTAAACATTTCCTCAACGCAGTAGCTACACGCAGCAAATGGACAGATTGAACGTTACAATCGAACAATCTTGAACTCATTGCTGCATTGAACTACAATCTTGAAGAAAAGGACTGGGACTTAAATATACAAAAATTACAGTGGAGTTTGAACAACACCATGAATAAAGGAATCGGCAAGTCACCTACAGAAGTGTTTTTGGTCAAGAACAGTTGGACAGACATCTTGAAAGCAGCATTAGAACCTGATAAGAATAATCGAGAAGAGATACGAACTACTGTGGAACAATATTAAAAAATACAAAAGAAAATGAGAAGAATTTTGATAAGACGCGAGCTCCTATTAAGATTTTAAAAAGGTGACTTGGTCACGATACCAAATCACAATCCTGAGAAAACATGAAACTAGCTCCAGTATCATGGCCCTTTTAAAATAACATCTGTTTTAGACAAAGACAGATATGTATCAAACATCGATGGCCACTCTCAAAGAGGTACAAGAATATATATCAACTGATCACATTAAGTCCTGGATCACTTTTCATGTATCTCCGCTAGAGTGAGAATAGTGTTAGTAGTAGCGATAAGTCAAACGTAGTTGACTAGAGATAATCATATTATAAATCAAAGTTGATAATGGGAATACCTGAATTAAATATTGATAGATTGACTCAAGAAGGCCATTGGCACTATCCGGTGCCAATCAAGGAAGAGAAGTGATTTGAAAGCTACAAATAGTGATTCCTACCTTCAGAAGACAACAGGCCGTGTCCCGATGGAGGCAAACGGAAGTTGGCAAAATTAATTAAACAACAGGCCGTGTCCCGAGGTGGCAAACGGTAGTTGACGGTATAGGTCGGACAACAGGTCGTGTCCCGAGGGTGGCAAGCGGTAGTTGCCGTATCGATTTAACAACAGGCCATGTCCCGATGGTGGCAACGGTAGTTGGCTGCACCTATTATTCAATAGGTTGTGCCTCAAGCAGGACAAGCGATGACAGCTACATCATTCTTACAACAGGCAGGATCCCAACAGGCAAACAGTATTTGACGACAATGGAATCAATGGACCTTGACTTGTGGTGCTCTCAAAGTGAGTAAGCGATTAAGTTTTAATTAAGTTAAAATATCCACAGTTAATGAGCCAGAATGATTAATTAATAAATCTTGATAAAATCTAAAGGAGAACTTTTGTGTGTGTATTTATATATAATATGTAAAAAGTTATTTAAACAGTCGAGTCGATTTTTCTCTCTTTGTATTTAAGTAATTTCTAATTCTAAATAAGTAAGAAAACCAAAATCACGCTTTCATCTCTTCAATATGTATACTTTATCTTAATTATACATTAATAAGATTCTTCGCAATCTTAAGTTTAAATAAGATTAGGTATGAGGCCATACCTCATTAGGAAGGCCGAGATGCCAGGAATAGGGACATTCCTATAACAGAATGGCCGCCTGTTAGCGATCTAAAATTATTAACGCATTTATTTAATTAATGTTATAGTTTTATATTCAATCTATAATAATTTTGGATCGTCAATTGATGCGACCGTCGGTCATTCTAAAGTAGGTAATCTAGGGCCTTGCGGCATTCTGGCTCGAGCGGATGAGGCGAGCACACGCGTGCACAAATTGTTAAAACTAAGTCTAAGTGTTTATTATAAATAAATAACTGTAATAGGTTATTCGACGTGTTATATGAAGACCTGAAGGGAAATACCTAATACTAGAGACAGACACACTGATACACACTATAAACTTATAACACCCTTCTGTTTTCGTCGTGGATTAATAAACAATTGGCCTTTGACAATTTAGTTATACATATAGTTATTTGATGCTAACCATTTTTAAAAAAACAATTTACTTAACTTATTTATTCCGACCTCTATTCTTATAGTTATTTTTAACATTACTCTTCGATATTCAGAGGTGTTATAATAAAAACGACTACAGGTTGATGTGGGTGTGACATAAATGCTACAAGTCACGACTTTTACGTGTTCCTTTGATATAAACCTGTTGACTTACATTTTAGGCCATTTATCTAAATATAACCGGCCTGCTGCGATTTTAGATGATAGTGATACTTCAGCTACATATAGTTACTTGTTAAAACTTTCGGAAACTATTATCGAGTCTTTATAGCTGAGAAACAGAAACTAGAGACTGGAAACCTGTCTCCAGGGAAAGTCGTATACAGGTTGGTAGTTTGGTTTTATTGTTTTACTACTAGAGCATAGTTGTTGGGGAAGAAAGGCTTTAAATGTGTCCTTCCATTACAATGTAGTGCGATGTAGATAAACATGGAACACTGCGACATTTTCCACACTGTTCATGTGCTCTCACTATGCCATTCGTCTTCCTAGCATTTCACGGGTGACATGAGCCGATGGTTTTTTTTTTTTTCACTACTGCTACTTCTATATTGTTTTCCCGTCGAGCAAGGTGTAAATGCCACTGCGAAATTTTTCCACTTTCGTTATCGGATCACGAAACTGCTCAAATGTTAAGGTTTACCGTTAGCAAAGGTCCTACCAAAATTGTTTTCTCTTTCATAAGAAGTTATTCTCAAGAAAACATTAATAAGTTTCAGACTTATTTAGAAAGTTTATTGGTTTCTGAAGTGTTTTGAAACTGACCTAGATCTAGCTTTCAATAAATTTTATGAACTGTTTCATCTGTTTTATAAACTTTGCTTTCCGGTAATAAAATTAAATCTAACATTAGACCACATATAAAATGGATATCAAAGGTATTAAAAAATTGTTCTACGAAAAAATATTACGTTACAAATATTAGTTTAATAAAACAAATCATAATAAAATTGCATATAACAATTACACAACTTCTAAGAACATGCATCAATTACGCAAAAAACATAGTAATAATAAGTTTATACTAAATAGTAAAAATATTGTAAAATCAACCTGGAAAATTATTAAGAATGAACTAGGGCATATAGCAGACACATTGACTTAATTAAACACAATAACTCTATAGTAACTGAACCTATGAAAATAGCTGAAGCCTTTAATAATTACTTTATTAATTTGACAAATAAAATAAATAATAAAATTATATACAGTAATACAAAAATAGACTTCAAAATTCAATTTATTCAACACCGGTCGATGAATATGATATAAGTAAAATTATAACGACATTAAATAATACAAATTTAGAAGGTTATTATGGCATATGTACAAATGTTATCAAAGCGTGCAAAATCAAATTAGTAAGGTATTAGCCTATTTAGTTAATTTATCAATGGAATCTGGCACCTTTCCAGAAAAATTAAAAGCGTCTATTGCAAAACCATTATACAGGGTATTTTTGAAACGCTCCCGAAAACGAAGACAGACGACAGTACTAACTATATCTTAGATGATGGGTGAAATATAAAATCGATCCTGATGAAAAAAAATTCATCTTTTCACAACGTTTTATTAGCTTTCACGCTCCATCGTGTTAGTATAAATCATCGTGTTAAATAAAACGTTAATTTCATTAAAATAAAACATGAAAATACTTAAACATAAAAAGCAGTGGAATTACTGAATTACAATCAGCTGACTAGGGGTCAATGTACGCGCGAACGCCGAATTCGCGGCCCGTAACTAGCGATGGTACCACAATACATAATAATTTACAACACTTGTCTAAATACCTAACTTATCTACTTAACCTACTATTTTGCCACTGTGCTTGTCTCCACGTAGCCACTTTAATTCAAATTCACAGGTTAAATAAACCAAATAACTGGTTCGATTCCCCGCTAATGAAAAATACTTAAATGAAAAGTTAACAAGGTTAGAGTTATGCGTTTTTATTCATCGTGTAGGTATGTTTATTATTCTGATGTATTCAGTTATGTACCTATTCAGATCAGTTCAGTACCAAGTTATTTAAAAAAAATAAGTATGAAACAGCTTTCCGCTCTAAATCCTCCGTGGTCTTATGAGATGCGGCTCAAATTGTGCTCCATTCATTTAGAGGCAGATGTGGGCTCAGTGTTGCGTCTCCTCATGCAGGCGGGGCATTATCGTGTGGTCTTCGACACAGTCCGCACGTAGTTTGTCGAAAACATCCACGATCGCTGGCGCATTTCGTCAGCACTATCACACTCACGATTAAAACCCTTTCTTACATACCCCCACAGAAAGAAGTCTAACGGGGTCAGATCTGGTGAGCAGGTGGCCAAGCGTGTGGTCCTAGTCTGCCAATCCAGCGATCATCATAATGGTAAAGGCGCTCACGGACGAACCTCACGACATGTGGAGTGCACCATCATGCTGGAACCATGTGCGGCGATATTCATCCAACGATAGGTCGTCTAAAATGTCAACCAACTGTTCATTTATAAAGTTTAGGTATCCCTGTCCGTTAAGTCGCTGTGGCGAAACACTGGTCCCAGTATGCGATCCTTAAATAAACCTGCCCATACGTTAACCGAACATCGGGTTTGGTGCCCGGTTTGTCGAACAGCGTACAGGTTAACCTCTGAATACACGTGTATTTCTTCGGTTCCACATGCCGTTTCTGGTAAATGTCGACTCGTCCGTCCAGATAACGTGCTCAATGGAACCAGGCACACGTTGTTGTTGGTCTAATAACCAACGGCAGAAAACTCGTCGGCGGTCGTGATTGCCGGGAACTAAAGCACTTTGTGCACTTTGTATGGCCGCATTCGGTTACGCTTTAACACTTTGTGAACTGAACAATGCAGCATTTGTTCCATCCCGACGTCTTAACAATTTAGCGATACTTTGTGCCCTAGGTTCGGATACCGGCGAACGACATCTAAATGCGCTCCTCGGGTGAACAGTCATTTGACTACCTCCTGCCGGAACTGGAGCAATGGGCCGATTTTCCAACACTCGCTGAAATGCTGCTGTTATCAGACGAGAGTCAGCTGGGTGTCGAGCGGTCGGAATTTCTCTCGTAAATTCGTAATGCACGCGAAGCATTCCGCGAGCTTCTCAAGGCACATTAACATGTTGCCGTATTCACGAGCACTATAAACGTACGCGTTAGGCATTATTAAAACAAAAAAGAAACACAAAACGTAACAACAAAAATAACACGTAATAACAAGTAGGTAATACCAAGTAATAACAATAAAATTTAATAAAAAAAACAATTGAACTGTCGCTTGCGCGCGTGTCCAAAGTCAACACGGAACTGTCTCAAAAACTAAAATCAATAATTAATCCCGCAAAACTGAAGCCTACACTTTGAACATTCCCACAGACCGTCAAATGTTATGACATTGCCAACTTTTATTTTATAAGTTTAGTTTCCATATGATCCCTACAACTACTCTTTCATATGGAATTTAGAAGTTATAGTTGTAATTTTTTAATACAATTAGACAATCAATTGTACCCTGACGAAACAAGCAGTTCGTTACTACAAAAATGATATTGAAATTAATAAACGTACTTACTTGGGTTTGGTTATCTTTGATTTTGTACAAGAAAATAGAAATAAAATGGTATTGAATAATTTAATAGTTAAAATCAATTGCAATTATGATCGACAGGTAATTAATCTAAAAATAATTATTTTACTTTACTTTTATTGACTTTCCGTTTTCCATCAATACTTTGATTTGAAAAGTACGTCAAAACTATTAAAAATTACTTGCAAGTTTTATTGTAATTGCCGCCTCTAATTCTTATGTCGCTTGCAAACAAATCTTAGTAGGTAAATTTGAAATTCCCATATGTTGCTGACGCGAGGTGACACACAGTCGGCCGGGCGGCAGCGCGCGTGGTACGAAGGGCGCGACGGGGGAATGCTCGCCAGTATTACTGTGCGCGCACGCTATTGGTTCCTCATTCTTCCCGCGCTTTGAAAAGCGATGTTTCCCAATGTATCGCACACACAGCTTTCTTTGCGACGCGCGACGATGGTTTTAAAGGAAGGAAAAAAATTATTTATATCTATTGTTTTATGACTGAACTAGTGAACGAAAAGGTAAATAGAAGGTGAATAGGGAAAATTGTGCAGTAAAGTTAAATGTATTGAGGAAGAATACCGAAAAATTACCATGTGGTCAACCTGATGACGGAAACATTTATCATTCGCATTGATGATGATGATTCTGATGAGTGATGATGAAGTAGCATCCAGTAACACCAATACACCATCGACATTTGGCTTCCATGTTCCATGTTCCATGGTATAATGGACACGTGTCACTTAACTTAAGTTTTCTTGTTTACAAACTACTTTATTTTACGATAGAAATAAAAATAATGCTCAAGCAAACATTATCCATTTAATTTCAACCTCTTCCAAAGTTCTAAGTAGCTAGTAAAGTACCTATTATGATTCTACAATAAAACCATTAATTACTATTATAATATTATAAAACAACCCTAGTACCATGTAGTAGTACTTTAGAACGCGACTGTACCCATGCGCAACACACACCTCGACTATCGCTCAGCGTTCTTTACGTGACGTTGAGTTTGGCTTCGACGGATATTGACCCTAGTCAGCTGATTTTATGGTTTATTTATTTTAAATTCCATTGCTGCTTTAATGTTTAAGTATTTTCATGTTTTATTTTAATGAAATTAACGTTTTATTTAACACGATGATTTATACTAACACGATGGAGCGTGAATAAAGCTAATAAAACGTTGTGAAAAGATGATTTTTTCATCAGGATCGATTTTATATTTCACCCATCATCTAAGATATAGTTAGTACTGTCGTCTGTCTTCGTTTTCAGGAGCGTTTCAAAATACCCTGTATAAAAAGAAAAACACTAATGAAAAATTACCATCCATATTATACCATATTATCAAAATTTTTGAAAAAGTCATGCACAAAACGTCATGACTTTCCTTTATAAGTTTAATAGAATAAATCCAACTCAGTATGGATTTCAAAATCAAAATCCACGACACTGGCCGCTTTTAATTTAATAAAAATATTTAACAAAATATTAATGACGGACTATTTACAGCTATCTTCTTTGACATGTCAAAGCTTTTGACTTCGTATCCACGATCAGCTTTAATTCAAATTAGATCAAAACGGAATTAGAGGCCTAGCGTATCACTGGGATTAAGTAATTCATACAAAACAGACATCAATGTGTTGAGGTGCTAAAACTTGACAATAAACATGTAAGTCAAAATTACAGATCCATATTACATAGAAAATATAGATATAGATATACATAGAAAAATGCATTTGGCGTACCTCAGGGTAGTGTACTAGGTTCACTTTTATTTTCATATATTTAAACGACTTACAAATTACTAAATATTGAAGTATTTTATTCGCATGATGACGTCGCAGTAATAGTCACAACAAATAAAAATATGTCACTGACGAAACATATTTTTGACATTAATGAAACAATATTTGAGGTAAATAAATGGCTAAGTAATAATAATTTAACAATAAACTTAAGTAAAACTCAATATATAAATTTCAACAATATAAATAATAATTTAATAAATATTAATTATAATGGACAAACTCTTTGTAGTGTAACTAATGTGACATTCCTAGGTATAATTATTTACAAAAAATTAAAGTGGAAAGAACAAGTTTGTAAAATAAGTAATAAAATAAACAGTTTCACATATGCGCTTTATAGACTAACAAAAGTGGCAACAAAACAAACTGCAATTATGACTTATTTTGCATATATTGATCGATTATCCACTACGGGATTATAATTTGGGGCAACAGTGCAGAGATTAATAAAGTTTTTATTGCACAAAAAAATGTTTCGTGCCATTCATGGTGTTGGCCCAGATGTCTCATGTCGACCTCTATTTAAGACACTGGGATCTTACCGTTCCTTGTTTGTATATATTAGAAGTTGCTAAGTTTGTAAAACAACACGGGAATTTTTTATAAACTCAATAAAGTAGTGGTATCCATGAACACGAGATACAGATCGGATAGTAATTATCGAAATACCAAAAGTAAACGACCACCAACTTTGTAAAAGTTGTTACTGGATGGGTAAAACAATATATAATAAAATATCAAACATAATCAAAGATCTTCCTATAAAAATTATACCAGTGGCTTCTTCAAAATACGTTTTACTCCGTAAACGAGCTTTAAATTACTGATGACAACTTTTACTATAGCTCATAATTGACATTTTGTTATTATCTGATGGTATATATAATATTGTTTAATTTAATTTTCTTTATTTGCTAATTTTTTTTTTAATTGTACTTTTGATATCTTTAGAATATAATTGGATGGATTGTTTGTTGTAACTAATTTAATGATTTAATAATGATTGATTTTGATGTGTTAATTTTGTATAACTATAATTTCTCAGAATAAATAAATTTGCATGTCTCCATTAGGGACTTAGTATGTATACATAACTATAACATAAACACTCACGCCTGTCACCCGAGGGGTAGGCAGAGACTATGGACTTCCATTTGGCACGATCTTGACACCCTCTCTCGCCTCCTCCACATCCATATACCTACGCATACACGCTCGTCGATTAAGGGTACTCTTATTTTGGCCCATTTTCAGTATATCATAATTTGGTCGATAAACCTTCGTCTAGGCGTCCCTTCCCGACTCTGCGCGTTCACCTCTGCCACATAAATTTGCTTTGTCACTCTTTCCTCATTCATTCTTTCTACCAAACCACCAAGCATTCTTAATCCTGGTCACAACATCATCTTGCAAACCACACTCTTCTCTTATCACACAATTTCTCACTCTGTCATTCAGATTCAGCCTAACATACTCATAATGACCGCATTTCTACAACATTTATTCTAATCTCATGCTTCTTCTGCCACACCCAACTTTCCACTACCATACATTAAAGTAGGGACTAACACCGCATTGTGAATTGCCATACGTGCCTTTTGGACACATTCTGACTTTCCACAACAGAGTGTAGAGCCCCATTACTTTATTTCCTGCGTTCACTCGTCGTTCTATATCCTTATCATACCTACCATCCCTGCTAAATACACATCCCAAATACACAAACTCATCTACTTGCTCGAACAATTCACCTTCTATTCTTATTTACATATTGTTTTACTTTCTTCTCTTTCCAAAAACCATAACTTTCGTCTTACGTGCGTTTCTTTCATTCTCCTTTCTTTTAATGAAATGTTCATTAATGTAACCATCATTTGCAACTCGGCCGCGACGACCTGTATGACTTGATCATCGGCGTACAAAAGGCATTTGACGGTTAACTCACCCATTCTTAACCCGCATTCTTCAACTTTCAAATTTTCCAAACAACTGTCCATAAATAGGTTGAACAGCCACGGGAAGCCACAGCCCTGTCTGACCTTTATGGATGCCAAACCAGTCGAGTAGCCCCGTTGATCCTGGCACAAACACTGGAATCCCTATACAGAGACTTCAATGCCTTTATCAACGGCACTCAACCCAAATGAGTTCAGTGTTTTCCATAACACATCCTGTCCACTCTGTCATAAGCCCAAATCAGGAACACACAAAACCTTTTGGTTTTGGCCAAAAACTTCTCCGCGATCATGCGCATGGAAAGACCTGATCCATACATCCCATTCCTTTCTAAATCCCTTGCACATCCCAAATTTTCCATTAGTATCTTTCATAACTCTTTCAATTAGTACCTTAGCATACAGTTTTCCCAATGCTAAGAAGACTGATCTACAGTAGTTTTACAGTCCTGCTGCGATCCTTTTCCTTTATATATTGGGACTATCACGGCTTTACACCAGTCTCCCGGTACCCTTAAGTTTAACACAAATTAAACAAGGTATGCAACAGGTCTGCACCACTTCCTCTCCCCTTAGCATTTCAGGTGATACTCTATCATATCCGGCTGCCTTACCTGCTTTCATACTTTTCATTGCTGTCATTATTTCATCTGTACTTATCTCTCTATCTCTTTCCTCTTCTTTCGAGATTTCTATTTCATTTAATTCAAACGTCTCATCACTCATAAACACGCTTTCAAAGTATTCCTTCATCTCCTTAAACTCGACATTTCGTCATTCAGAATACAGCCATTCTGGTCTCGTATAGCATCCATTCTAGGCTGTTTTGAATGTCCCTGGCAGTTCTTACGAGTTTCAGAACATTTTTAATATTTGCCTGGGTTATCCGATATTCTTCTATCATTCTTATCCGTTCTTTCTTGCTTTTCCTTTCTTCTTCTTTTACTCTCTTATTTAGATGTCTAAAGACTGCCTTTTTCTTTCAATATCATCATTCATACCGCTAGAATAACTAGCCTTGGTTGCTTGTAAATCTGCCATGCTCTCTTCTGCTTCTACTTCCATCCGTACCTCATCATCCCACCATAAAGTGTTATTTTCTTTTCATTCGTTCTCTGCTTACACCACATACTTCGGTGCTGCATCCACCAAACTTTCTTGACATTATACCACAGTCTCCAAGTCTAAATCATTCATACAATTCATCCATACCCTTATATTTTCTCTCAGTCTACATTTGAACTTCTCTTTCGCACTTCATCTTGTAACCTCTCTGTTCTATACGCTGTAACGCAGTGGTACACAGATGTCCGATGCCGCCAACGTCTGAATAGACCATTAATTCGGCATAAGACCAAGTAATGATCCGTCCCTATTTGGACCCCAGTAAACCCTTGTGTCTGCCACTGCTCCTTTCATCCACAATTATAAATCTATCATGATTCTATCATCACTTCTTTCCCATGTATACATGTGAATCTTCCTATGACGAAAAGTGTTCGTCACAAAGATTCTTTTCCACACATAGGGTAAGGAGGCTTTCACCATTCTCATTTATACTTATCACCAAGCGTTCCCAATATCCTTTCATAACCAAGCCTCTTCACGCCAACCCTTCCATTAAAATCTCCTAATATAACAATATTTTCATTACCCTTGCATTTGATTAGCACCATCACTTACCATCTCAAAACTGCTCTCGGATATAAGTGGGCTTAAACATGTCTGGGGCGTAGACCCTAGAACAAACAACTTCTTTAAGCCCACTTTCATTCGTATCCATAGCAGTCTCAGGCACCACATTCATACTCTCACACACAGACCCATTCTTTCTGAAAGGATGATACCGACTCCCTGGCATGCCCGCTAGGTCTCGTCTACCCCAGACCAGTAGGCGGTATACATGACATGTATAGTGGCATCCTTTCCTTCCGTTTCGTCTCATTTACATAACATCTATTCCTCTATCATACATCATATCGCATACATCCATCTTATCATTCATTGCTCCACATACATTCAGCGTAGCCAGACGGCCTTCCGCAATCCACTTTCGCCCTCCGGGAACAGAACGTGACGGGTGGCGAACGCTCGTCGCCGCCACTTAGTATGTATACATAGTATTTAACAGTATATCATGTAACATACACACTAAGCAAATAAATAAATAAATAAAATTAAGTGGCCAACAAGTGGTATGGTGGTACGAAGCTGTTCTATATGTTATACCAGCTTGAAACTTCAATGGTGTGATTAAGGCTTCGGATCTTTTTACATTCGTCGTCGTTGACATTACATTTGACTTTGTCATTTTATTTGTATACACCTTTTCAGCCTATAAAATCCACTGCTCGAGGAAGACTCATTTTTATGGGGCGGTATATCAGATTCACCATGCTTGGCAGGCAGGTTTGCAATCTCTGAGACTTCTCACTACTGTAACAATGTCATCATTGTCGTTCTCGCTATTTAACATTAAACAAATACGAGATTGTGTACTGCTATCTAATTGAGGCTGTAAACTCATTTTAGCCTTCCCACAGTCTATAAATACAGGTAATGTTTTTTTACGTCAACAAATGCAATTTTAATAAGTTATAAGTAAACTTCATTAACATCATCAAAATTATTGCGGCCTATTATAAGTTTACAAGTCCATAGAAATGTACATAGGTCTCCCTCATAGATTGACACTAAGGACTGAGCCATCTACAGTAATAACATACGGAATCGGAAAGTGGTCTGTACTGATGGCATATTATGCAGGTTAAAGTCAACCATAGAGCGTTGGAGGGTTATACACGAGTTTCTATGTGATCAACTTCATAACGAGGATATCCGCGGAAAACAAAAAGTAACTAGAGGAAAGATCTATTTCACGGAAATCGTAACTGTATTTTGATTCTTACTTGTGGATGTGGATATACAGGCCACATTACCACACCATCAGGTGGACTGTGTACTCGTTTGCCACCCTTATTCTATAGAAACAACATAACACTAAACCACCGGCAGTCACTTAAATTAAATTAATACTTGTATTAAAAGCCTTTGAATTTCAACCCAATTTTGCCCGTTAATAAACCATTAAGCCTCACATAATTCATGCATTGCATTCGACGCTATCACACCTAAGCAGCTGCATCTAGATTTGGCTAAATTTATTGAAATGGTTTTTCAATAAGCATTTTAAATGATTTATGCTGGTACCACATTATTACAGCATTACATTTACCTTTATGTAATTTAGTTAATTTTGCATATTTTTCTTTGATACATTTTCCTTCACGCATATTTAATATAAAAGATTGAGTCATTCTACATATAAATATATTCAGGTCATTGGTTTTAATGAGAACCATGATCATTATGATTTTTTTTTATAAAATATGTTTGGCCAATGAAAACATAGTCAACAAGTTGGTCAGTGAATACTGCGGCCCATAGACATCTAGATCTATCCGTTAACATGGTAGAACCACGTTGTAGCTAATCGCGAAACTCAAGAGTCGTGAATTCAAATCCGTCATTCGACTACTGTCGTGAACTACTCCTAGTAAAAGCATCTAAACCTTAGAGAAAGTGGTTAAAGTAAGTATTCGCAGTTTTCACAGCACTCCTAGTGTTTTTAGTTTTCAGTTTTATTTCATAGCCCAATAACTCCTCTTCCATTAACAAGAAAAAACAATTAATATAATCAGATGTTACTTTGCGGAAATTCATTATAATGAGGTTGTTATAACTTAATTTGCTTAATTCCGCGTAAATAAAGAAAATGATGTGTCCTGCCCAGTTTTAAGGGGACCTTCCACCCTCCCTCAATTGCGTGCACTATACCCGTTACCGCCAATCCCAGCACCACCACACTAGGAACGACACACCACTCTCGAAAATACGACACGTGTTTCGCCTCTACTCGAGGCATCTTCAGGTGAAGTAGACTCTGCGGAGGCTGGCCGCTAAGTGAGCGGCGAGCCGAAACAGCTGCTATTTATACTCCTTGCTGACGCAACCGCGCCCTACTTTACCATCTTCAACTGAATCAACACTTACCATCAGGTAAGTGTTGATAGTATTCCAGCACTGGCTTATAATATTAAAAACGACTAATTCCATAAATTCAAATAAAAATCTAGAGCTCATTGATAAAAAAAAAAACAGGACACCTAAATTTTCCCTTTGATTGTACTTAGAAGAAGCATGTGCTGAATATAAATTAATTATAAAGATATAAACTGGGGAATATACCAGCATTGATGCAATAAATTTGATATTCAATATTTGTTAGACAGGTGAAAAAGAGTGTTAAGAAGAATCTCAATCAGCAAAATAGAAGGGTGATCATAATAATGTAGAAAGTTAATAATCATAAAGAAATTTAATCGGACCTACAAAATCACTGTTATATTTAAAGCACTTGTAATACACACATTTTAAATGTGTAAAATTTAAATGTAAGATCTAAAATTACTTAAAACTGTATTTAAATTTTTATATAGTCATATTTTTGTCTAGCTTAGTTTATGTCAAGTGTGGGGCTAAAGAGAATCTAGTAAACAGATGAAAAGATGAAAATGAATTAATTTAAAAATATTCGGACAAGGTTAAATAAGTGTCTAAGATAGAGAACGTAAATTGTAGTAAATAATTTGAAACAATGGTATATTATATAAGTTCATCTTTATATTGAAGGTTCAAGGCGAAACAAAAAGAATTTGGAAGATTACTCGATAAGGGTAAAACAACAAAGTGGGAGCGATTAAGGTAATTCTTTGGGCGAAACAATCTGTTTCTTGTCTACTCATCCCGGTTTGACAGGATAAGCATTAGGATCGTGTTTAAGGTTAGCGCATTGTGATAGGTGACTGCGAGTTGTCATTTATATATCAAAAAATATGTAAAAAAAAATGACAGTACACTAAGTACATTACAAGTGACGACAAACCATGTACAAATTTTTACATACACATGTAACGACATATTATTATTATGTTGATAGTAATTTAGTAGTCGCTTTTGTGAGAGCGACTGGCGTAAGCGTCCCGACGCCAGTCGTGTCAGTACCCTTAGTAAAACTGCGCTAAAATATTTGAATTAGAAATTTGAAATACATCATTTCTTACTAAGAGCTCAGTTATTTATCTCGATCAGCCAGTTGGATACATTAATACCTCCGTCATTCTTTCTGTATAAGCCGAAAATTCCTCTGCACCTAAAACCATGACGTTGGTTGCAAATTAATATAGAGGCACATGTGTGTGTAAGTGGGCGTTCTTAAGTTGTTAATAATTGTTGTTCCCAGTGCAGCAATGACAACAAATTGGGATTTATTAATTAAATTAACTAAAGTAATAAACTTACTTCAGTCCACCTGATGATAAGTGGCTACTGTAGCAATTGGAACCTCATCCAACTTTTCAAAGAATAAGATGGAATTCCTCACAGCTTGTAGCTATACTGGTACTCTTTCCCATCAGACCCGAACACTAGAGCACACATATTATACGGTATTGTATGCTGCCTACCCTGACGGACGTCTTGATAGAAAAGGAGTCCTACCACCTATTACACACGGTTAAAAATGCAGAAAATGCAGATGACCATTTGTGCATATAACCCACCGACTTTTCATCTCTAACTAAATTGTAAATTGCTTAAATACTAGTATTAAAACCATTGCGAATGTCATGGCTTTTGTGGTTTTATTGATTCTTTAGCTCAGCTGATCTTTTAACGATTAAAGTAAACATAAAACAACTTAAGCAGTGTTTTCGCTAGGTTCCATCCACACGTTTAACAGAAATCGCGCTGCAACATCCGAGGGCACTCCTCTATTCCAAATGGACAATGATAAAGCATTAATAATAAAAAGTGCTAAATTATCTTACTATTCATTCATTCATCATCCATTACAAATTTAATAACACGATTTTCCTTCACCTGATAAACTGACAAGATTGCAAAGTTTAATTTGTGCTGCACAGCGACGTTATTTCAACTTGTGCCATATTTCACACAATGCGAGTTTTTTCGTTACTCGCTGCCGCTTTTTCACTCTAGTTACAGCCTTATACTGCCGATGATGTATAAGGCAATGCTAGGAACTGACAAGACTTAAGGCGAGAGAGGAGTTGCAAAAATTGCGGTCATTTTGTACGATCTTACAGTCTTACAATAATTTTAGACGTGAATAACGATATAATTAAAAAGACGGATATTTTTTTTAATAAAAGGAGATGTATGAAATTGAAATCGTTCGTAACAATTATACAAAAATATGTAGGGAATGAAATGATAAATTATTTGTATAAATAAATGGATTTTATTTCTGTAATGCATGGGATAGTTATAAAAAAAAATTAAAACTGAAAAACGAAAGGTAGTGCTTTTACTATAGCAAAAACGAAACGTTTTTAAATATTTTTCTGTATTTTTTCTGTAGCAATATATAATTTTTATAATAAAATTGTTAAATTATCAAAGATCATTTCCTTCATTATCAGAGAAATCATAATATTGAAACATTGAGGCGAATCTGTGGCGATTAATATTGAGTAAAACATATATATTTAGGAAAAAGATTAAATAGGCTATGTTACGGACGGCGAAGGGAGCCGCGGCCCAGTCGCCCCTTCATACCCTATCACGCCACGCATTTTATGTGGCAGAGTTTAGGTGGTAGAGCCACGCTGTAGCTATATTATGATTTTAGCACGAACGGGTCAGATCGGGGAAAGACCACGTTCCTACAGAATACCAGCGTAAAATAACAGCTCAATGCTGCTGTGTTTCGTATGGTGAGTGTTGAGAACCGGAGACCCTTTTTACAGGAATCGTGGCATTCCATCTTAATCCTCATGGATGACAATGAATCCGCATTTTGATTCATCTTTGGGCTACAGCATTCAGGTTGCATCAGATGGACTAGTGTGCTCGTTTATCACCTTTATTCTATAAAAAATAGATATAAAAGTACACTCAACAAAATAGTGACAATTACGGAGTAAATACAAAAGTCAAGGTGTTAGACTAATGCAGTCAGATTTAGTGAGCCATATCTGTGAATTTAGGTGTTGGGTACGATAACGATAGATAAACCAGCTGCATGTTTGTTTTGCGAGCTTAAATCCGCTTACATGAAATACGTTCATTCATTACAGCTTATCAAAGTACTTATTCTTTCCCTCACATGTTTGCCACAGTTGCCATGCTCGGCAGGCAGGTTTACAACCGCATTTTTTCATTTTCTAGTCGTTATTACAAAAACGCTACTGTTTTTTCCTTCTGTCGCCTATTACGACATAAGAAATATTCCTACACAGCCACTACACGGTGTGTTTATATATTATCTAATAAATAAGTATTTCTATACTAGCTGTTCCCCGCGATTTCGTCTGTGTAAATTTATTACGCTTAGTTTTTATGGGTTAAACCCATAAAACCTAAGCGTAATAAATCTTTTATTTTCTAAAAACTGTAGCCTAAATTACTCCTTATAAAATCAACTATCTGCCTGTTAAAGTCTCGTCAAAATCATTCTATCCATTTCGGATACTAGCCGGAAAAAAACAGACATACGGACAGACAGATAGACAGACAAACATTTAAAATATGTTTTTTTTTTGTTACTAGTACCGTATATACTTACATATGCATTTAGTAAATAGCTGTTATTTTGATATTACAAAGATTTATTTGTATAGATCTATATAATATTCTCACGGTGGATAATTTTTTCATGACCCTTAAGAAATATGAGGGGCCTAGCAACAGTGAGCGTATAGCAGCTGTAACATTTTTTAAATAATTACCTTCAATCATAAACCTTCAAGGCTTTATTCATACGAACCTTAGATTAATATTTCGCTCAGTAAACATAGGCAAAGTAATTATGGTCTAAGTAGAATCCAAAGGGTAAGATAAAAGAATAGTAAATTGAGTCTGTACGACTAAGAATAGCCGCTCGGGTTTAAAACTCCCCTTAAAATAACGAGCACTGCACTTGTACCAAAGAGGCAAGATAAGTAATACTTTTAAATTTTACATTAAAAAATGTTGACCCTGTTCTAGGCGGATTTGCAATGTACTTTTATTGTTTTTAAGCCGTGGTAGCTCAGGGACTAAGCGCTCGCCGTCACCAATGAAACTGTTAATTACAATTTTAAGTGCTGATTTACTATCTAAGAAAACACTGTAAGGTGAAAAAATATTGTGAGAAAACTGCATGTCTTAACAATTTACAAAAAATATTATGAAGTCATGTGAAGTCCACCGCGCATGGGGCAGCGGCGGACTTTTCCTAGGCCTAAAACCTTCTCAGAAATGAGAGGGGATCTGTGCCCAGGAGTAGAACGTACTAGGCTGTAACTTTTTCTATAGTTTTAGATAGTATAATATGTCCTTTGTATTGCCAACTAGCGGCGGCATAAGAGCATAATAGCAGCGTTCTCTTCTCTTTTTATTTATAAAACGAAGGTGTCCATCGAACTTACAATCCATCTGATGTTAAGTAGCCACAGCAGTCCATAGACACTGCAGCCAACTTCAAAAAGAAAGCTACAGACGTGTTGTCATCTCTGGGGACTTATATGGAATCTCTCACAGCCTGTAATTATAACTGCCTTTCTGTACACACACAAGCTGCAACTTCAACGCAGCTGTGCAAACACTACTATTCAGCCACAGAAATAGGTCATCTATTGATTGTGTATGTACGTAGGGTACACTGAAAGTTTTACGTAACTCATATTTAAAACAATATATATGTAAGCTAATATATTCAAAGTATTCTCCTTTACATTTTAGACACATTTTCATTCGTTCAAATAATATTTCTAAACATATCAACGTTTGTCACGCTCATTCTATAAAAAAAAATAAGGACCATTAGTCTGAGGGCATGTTTTTCACATGCCAATTGAAAAAGCTAACACGGCCTCTTCTGGTTCCGTAAATGTTAAACCTCTCATCAAATCTTTGATTTTTGGGAAAATAAAGAAATCGCATGTCACGAGCTCCACCTTTTCATAAGCCAAAAATGTCTTTGTCTTGTTCACAGTGTGCGCTGAGTCAATAGGATGCAACAGGATGTGACTTCTCGGTCGTTTTCGCTATGGTTTTCAAAGACACTGTGCAAACAAATGGTGATGTACTACTCAGCGTTAACTGCCTATTGCTTTTCAAGTGATATCGTTCATAAAAGGCCCGTCAGTGGGAAAAGGAAATCATTTTTTGCCAACGCATCTTGCCTATCTCAAATTTAAACCTTCGAACAACTATCCAGAAGACTGTTGCTTTCTTTCAGGAATGTAACAATATATCCATGTTTCATCCCCTGTCAAATGTCATACATTTGAACGTCCGTGATCATACTTTAACATCATTTTTTCAAACAAATCAACTGGAGCCCATTTTTGTTCTGGGTTGTGTTCATAAGGAATCCAACGGCAACAAAGTTTTCTAACTTTTAAATATTGATGTTAAAATTTTTGTATTTGGTTCATACCAATACCCAAATGTCCTCAAATCTCCTTAGTCTAAGTAATGCGCCGATTTTCTTCAATTATTCAGTGATCACAGTCGAGGATCAACCTTCACGAATTTCATCATGAAGAGAAATACGGCCGCGATCAATTTCTGCGTGCCAACATGTAACGGTGCTCGAATGAGGTGATCACTCCTAAAAGCATTTTCAATACAAGCATTGCATTCTTCAGGGAGTGTGAACATTTATAATCATATAAAATCATCTCTCTTAAATATTCTCGCGTAAATTATATTTTGCTACGAAAAACGAATTTCAACTTGTGATAAAAAAAAATTGACATGCGACTTCCCGCTAAAAAAATTGTTAATCATTATTGGAGTTGCCTATGTTTTAAAAAGTATAACATTCGAAAGAACATCGGTCACGGCCCATACATGCTGCGACCTGGCTATAAAATATCGCAAACATGACTAGTGTATGGATTAATCCGTTCCCCCTGGGCACAATCTCAATCCTAAATTGGAAATATATTATTTAAAAACCGGGAATCATAGAACGTTACACTTATGTATTTCGTCACTTTTGAGGTTATGATGTTATAAGTCTGCAGCCATGACCACAACGTCAGCTAAAACAATTGATATGAAAACTATGCAGTATTATATACTTAACTATATAAGTCAATGGCTAAAACCACAAAAATGAATCAATAGCCTTTCTAATTTTTTCACTGCTAAGTATCTATGACACAGCTTTGACTTTTGTTCACGCTTTGACAGCTCTCGTGGCATAATACCACAGACTAAATAGAGACACTCATAATACGTTCCGTTCTAAGTATTAGTGCATTCTATATTTACTGCGAAAAGACAGCTGAAACACAAACCCTTAGCCTTTAGTTGTCCTTGTATTAGTGAAGAGTCCACTTTGACGCAGGAATAATTATATCGCATTGCATCATTTCGTCAAAATTATGAAGAATTTCTTTTTTTAAATTTCTTTGTCATTTTAAATAAAATCATAATATGTGAAAAAAATTTCTATGTAAAAGTAAAATTTTCCTTTTGGTTCATTAACATATCATAAATTTCAATTCCGTCAAAATCATAAATGTGAAAAGGGCAAAGATCGGTACAAACGAAGTTCAGCGTTGTCAGCTTCGCATATAAAAGTTGACATCTGAATGAGCACCAAGCTCATGATTTTCTTACTACCTAAATCATTTATTAATAACTAGCAACCTACCCAGCTTCGCCTGGGTAGGATTCATATTAATGGCGTTTAATCATCAAATACCATATTTTATTATTTTAGTTTCCCAAAGAAATCTCTAAAGTTTTTCGGATAAAATATAGCCTAGATCACTCCTGGTGCTCTATCCATTCGTGATGTTTTATTACGATTGAATCAGCCATTCCAAAGATTAGCTCGGACAGACAGACAAAAAAAAATTAAAAATGGTTAGTCATGTCCTTATGGCATATAATACCCTCAGCTCAATAAAAGGCAGTTATTTCAATATTACAGACAGACACTTCAATTTTATTTCTATGTACATATGTATGGATTTAAATCAATAATTAAAACAAAATCGTATCATTAATCTAAAATAATATATGACCCTCAACGTTTTTGCATTTCTTCAGTACCAACAAAAAGAAAGTCGGAACTCTTACTATTCAAGCACTCGAAACGTCGAAATTAAAAAGTTTAATTAAACGCGATACAATCCGTAAAAAATTAGTTTAATTTAATGTGTAGTCTTCCATAAATAAACATTATGTGATGCATATAATCCAATCCAAAACAATGTTCAATTTTATATTTTAATGATCTACATGGCAAATTTCAATTTTCAGAATAACTTAGAAGTGGCCTAGGTTTTTGAAGCGTGTAGAATAGAATAGAATAGAATATTTTTTTTTTAGATAGATTACAAGTAATACTTATTAAAAGCCACTATTTTTTACTAACGTGTGTCAGCGGTTCGTAAGTGAAAAATTGCACTTTTCAGTTACCTTAGTAACTTAAGAACAATAACAGGTTTATTCAATAAGTTTGGGATTCTAGTACTCAAGAGGCCCTTATTTGGTATGCAAAATTAGAAGGTTGTAGATTACTTTTTTTTTCATAGTTTGTTTTTAGGTTTGAGGAGTTCACTTTATTTTCCAGTATAGCTGAGAACTGAGATGAAATGCCATGCTAAGTAAAAAGTTGTCCGGTTCTTGTCACTCAGTATACGAAACACAGCAGCAAGAAGAAGTGCTTCTACAGTAAAGCCATTCGCTCACGTCCCAACGTATCTTCATTTTGATTCTTAATCAAGGATAGACGTGGGCCACATCACCACTTAGTATCAGATGGACTGAGTGCTTGTTTGTTACCCTAATGTAAAAAAAATATAAATACAACTTTCGAAACAAAGTAGAAAATATTCCTGAAGCTTATGAAGCATGAAGCTTATCGGTGCTGTGTTCTTAGTTCTGTGTTAGGAATATCCGTAGTTTGATTTATCGATATCTAATCTAATTAATATAAAACATAAATAATATTAAAGAGGGAAACATTAATCTCTACAATTTCCTCACAAATTAACTTCCCCCACCATGAAATGTGTCAAATTTTTCACCTCATTCCAAATTGCGCTGCCCTGGTGGCAGAAAGTATCGTGGTTACCGTCATTACTCCAGCAAACCGAATGCAATCCTTGGCAACACAAATAATATTTTAGTTGAATTCTTAAAAGGAGGTTCTCAATTCGACTGTGTCCTTTTTTATGTTTTAATGTATATGTAACTTTTTGTGTTTTGTTGATCTTCTCATTTTGAACCAATTTTAATGATTTTTTATTAAATAGGATCTTCAGGGTGGAAAATAAAGGTAAAGTTTTAATGTAACTATTTAGACGACGCTCTTATAGTTAATATATTCATAAAAAAACAATTTACATACAATGTATAAGTCGATTAAAAAGAACTGTTTGCTAACCGATATTTTATAAATCAGAAAGAGAACCTTTTGAAACTGCTGAGGAGCAGACCTTAGGCGTTGAGTTGCACTCGTCCTCGTAAAGAGTCCCTTTGGAACGCTAAAGACTCCCTCACATTTTAAAGTTTGAAAGCTGAAATATATTCTTTATTTATTTTTATATCTTCGTAAGAGTTCATTTTTCATACCTAAATTTTACTGTGAATCATTTCATCTTAGTCCTCATCAACTATAACAAAAAAGGCTACAGATACGTTGCCACCTCTGAGGACTAAGATAGAATGCCTCGCAGCCTGTATTATACTGTCTCTGTTTACCGTTCAGACCGGGATAAAGCAGTGCACACACTGGTGCTTGGCGGCAGAAATCACTACAATCTATGATTCTTAATTTAGTCTTAATTGGGGTTCAACTTGGAATCCGTTTTGTTCGGTACTACCCTCCTATCTATTACTTCAAACAGCACTGTTCTATTTAAGAGTTAAGAGAGCGTGTACAGTTACAGGTTTAAAGGTATTTCTGTGATATGCTTAATGATTAATCATTTGATTTAATTATTTTTGACAGATAAGTATAATATAACTTTGTAAGCATTAGTGTGAGATACATGTTAAGTACTCCTGATATAAAATAACTGTTTTGTATTATCATAGTAAACAAATATTTTATAGGCAATACGTTTCTATTGGCTAACGCTAATTTAGTTTTGTGTCATCACGTGCGAGAAACAATGTCAAGATAAAACGCTTAGCCGATGAACAACGACAAAATTCAAATGCATCCCATTATCACCAATAACGTGCTTAATATCAAATCATTCGCTTTGCTCAAATCTAGCATCTTCGAGAGAAAAATACAATTACCTGAAGTTTTTGCCTAAAACACGTAGAAAAAAGTTGTTTCGACGAGCTATAGGTATTCCCCATTTCACCATTAGGTTAAGAAACTGTTTGTTCCTTTTTTTGTCAAAATTATTAAGCAAAAACTATTTTTACACAACTGAAATGTACTCTGTTATAAGCGTAATATTTTATGCACTTTCGTATGGTAAGTAATGAGATCTGGAGACCCTTTTCACTGGTAACAAGGCATCTTAGTGCTCAGGAGTGTTATCAATGCGTTCATATTTTGATTCTTAATCGAGAATAGTAAGTGGATATAGATCACAGCATTCACCTACCATCGGATTGAATTATCCGCAATAATCGATATTACCGTTAATTGTACATAAAAAATCACTGCAATCAATAATTCAATACTAAAATATCTAACACCGTTGCACCGTAACATCTTGCTGTTTTTATAGATTTTAAATCAATTAAACTCTACTTGCTTTATAAAAGTAGTGAGGAATTTATCATAAGATTTGCGTCCAAGTATCCATGAATTTTATAAATGTAAAACTGCTGGATATTTGCGACATAATAATATTCTTAAGTGTGCTAATAAATCAAAACTTTATTCCTACAGGATTTACTTTTATTCGAAGGATACCGCATTGTAATGTATATGTGAATAAGTTAAAATAAAAACTAACTACTTTATAGAGCAAACTGTTCTTTTTTATACGTAGTAAAAAATATTTTGTCGAACTTTGTCTAAATAAAAATAAATTAGTATTAATATATATTCTATTCAACTCTATTGTATTATGTTGTATTCTGTTCTATCGGTACCATTCTATTAAATTAAACATAAAAAAATATTTCAACAATAATAGTAAATTTTGTTATAAAATATCGGGTGAGGAGTGTAACTACTTTCAAATAACAGCTAAAATTAAACAGCCTCAGTTTCAGCCTGCTAATTAATGAACGAGAATATGGTGATTAAGAAATGAGGTATATCCTTTAAAATTCGGAACCGAACCCGAACTGAAGATAGGCAGCTGTTTTACTAAAGCGGGTTATCGATATATAACGATGCGCGCAAGTCTTTTAAAATATCCCTTTATGCTGTGGATGATGCAAATACAAATACGACGGTGAATTAGAAGGAAGTCACACTACATCCATGATTTTGGTGGTATTGGCATTCGGGTAATAAAACAACGCCAGTGCCGCTCCTACTTGACCATCCAACGCAGAGCAGCTCGAATCGTCGATCGGCTTCTCACTAGCGCTGCGAGGAGATATTGCATCCTTTGCATTTGTACCCGAGAGTACTTGAGGAATTATTCGAACTAATTCCAGCCGTTAAATTTCACCATCGCACATTATCGCGATACCATACATACCGTCTGGGTAATTGGTGTTTAGCCACTGTGCGATTCCCGGCATTTAAAAAAGAGTAGGCTGTAGGCTGTTCTGTTCATGGGCGGTGGTCAAAGGTTACTATTGAATGTGCCGCATGCTCTCACTTATATAAAAATACTACCTCAAAAAATGAGGAGGTTAAAAATTCGATTAATATACATACAATTAAAATATGTATGTATATTACGCGATATATTCGACACAATTGTGAACAAATTTTGATGATTTTATAAATAAAAAATATTTCAGGTGTGGTCCCATAAATTTGCAAAAAAAAAGAGAACTATTTGACTTTAATTTAATGTACATGTGTCTGTAAGGTCTTTCATTTAAATTCATTAAGAGTGAGGAAACCTGCATGTCTGAGGAATAAGAAGTAAAAAATATTTTGAAGAAATGTGAGGCTCACCAACAAGTATCGGGGGCAGCGCGGCTCATTGCTCTAAAAACCCTCTGAAATGAAAGAGGCCTATGCCCAGCAGTGGGACGTACATAGGCTGTAACTTCAAGGTGAGAAAAATTATGGCAATATCAGTTTTCAATGTATATTTAATTTAAATTTATTTATTTACATTGTTAAAACATGGTATAATATTAAATATAACTAAAAGGTGTGTAACCTTTACCAATATTAAAAAAAAACTATGATAAACAAAAACTAAAACTAAAAATTTTAATTATCATACAGTCCTACTTCCCGTGGTATCGTGCCAAGAACGCCGGCTGCGTTTACTCGTTGAATGGCTATGCTTAGCCTTTGAGCCAGAAAAGTACCAGCCCTCTTATCACTAGCAGTGACGACCAGTCGCGGATACAGTTCCTTTAGAAACTTCACCACACGTGGACCCCACGGACTGATAGTCACAGCCAATGGCAAAAAATGTAGTCATATCTATAAGACTCATATTGCGCCAAACAAAACGGGTGCCGATTGCCGCTCTAATGGTGGCAAAATGAGATTATTTTAAAGTGTAACTATTTAGTTACAGGTAAGTCGGCTTTTACTTTTTATTAAAAGTTATTTTTTACATACTGTTACTTAAAAATTCATTAAAAATCAATTGAAACAAGACACTATTCTAATTGACAAAGCAACTACTACTTCGAATACAAAGCTTTAATTATCTTTAATGACTATGTTTCGCCGTAGAACTGATACTGCAAAAACTGTTCGGGTGTTCAGTGAGTGCCTTTGATTAATGAAATAGGTATTTTTTTATTTTGCTTAATTACTATTGTAATTTTGGGTTCTTGATGACTACCCATAAAGATAATTATATTTTTATTAGATATCCTCATTTCTACGTTTATACGTGGTAGAGCCATGCTGCAGCTATATTGTAGTATAGTTGTAGCACGAATGGATCGCTCGACCGGGAAGGACCACGCTTACACAGAACACCAGCGTAAAATAGCAGCTTAACACTGCTGTGTTTCGTATGGTGAGTGTAGAGAACCGGAGACCCTTTTACTGGAAAAGTGGCATTCCATCTTAGTCCTCACGGACAACGCATCTCACACGATTCGCAAACGAGGGATAGATGTAAGTCTGTGGGTTATAGCAACCACTTCTCGTTTGTCACGCTATCCTATAAAAACGCAGAAACCCCGGCATAGCCCTCTCCATAGCTCCCTGGGCGACCTGGAGCTTCCTCATACGGTCAGCAGTGAAGGACCACGTCTCAGATCCATAAGTCATCACTGGCAACACTCACTGGTTGTACAATCTTGTTTTCAAGTTTTGAGGTATACCTGACGAGAAGATGTTGTCGAATTGACCTCTCGATCGAAATTGGACTTACCTAATCGGACGATTTGTCCCAGGTAGACATACTCGTCAACAACTTCGAGCTTGGTGCTCCCAACAACTACCGACATAGGTGTGACGTGGATGTTGCACATGACCTTTGTTTTATCCATGTTCATCTTAAGATCTATCTGTTGGGAGGCACTATTGAAGTTATGGAGCAATGTGCTTAGGTCCTCCAGCGATTCTGCCATAAGGACTATATCGTCGGCAAATCGAACGTGAGTGATGTACTCGCCATTGACTAAACGTTACCGTATCGTTTCCAGTCCAGTAGCTTGAAAACGCCTTTCAATGCAGCGTTGAAGGGTTTCGGGGATATTACGTCACCCTGTCTTACATCTCTCTGCAGTTGGATATGTTTCGCACTCTGGTTCCGTACTCGGATAGCCATCGTAGCCCTACTGACATATTTATAGTATTAAAACGTATGAATCGCTAAGTGGTTAGCCGTTACAGAGTCTAATTTTCGTATGTTTTTCTCCTTATTTAAAGACGAAACGGAAAGAAACATTGGAATTAAATTAAGAAATAAATTATGTAAAATAAATTATGTAAATAATTAAAAAGTTCTACACATTTAGCGGAAACGAACAACGCAATTGTTTACGCGTTTACATTAAGGCTGGTATCAGACGATTAAAAATTTTACGTGGACGTTCGAATGTTGATTTTGTATGTGGTCACGATAACAAAAAATTGACGTATCGAGACCGGGTTTTTACTAGGTTCAATCACATCAACTGGTTCCTATTTCATATCAATAGCCTAGTACGTGTAGTTGTTAATAAAATGATTTTAACTTTTATAAGTTATATTGCTATTCAAAATTTAAAGGCACTTTCATATTTTTAGCCCTTGATAGACAAAGTACAAATGTACCATACAGCCTATGTCGATTTTATACTTTGTGTAATCGATTTATTTTGGTAAACATCATTATTTTTTTTCCATGTAGATGACAATTCCTTTTAAAAAAATAGAGCGCTAAATTTAAAACACGTAAATAATGTATTTTAAAAGTCAGGAATACAATTAATTTTTTCCATCAAAATTAAATGAAACACTCATGAGGCGTGAACTTTTGGATTTTCCGAACTATTGTTAAAATGTGAAGAAGTGAGAAATAGTACAATGGTCTAATTTGCTTTTTAACAGTGATCAAACGAAATGTAAGTATTTTTTTATTTATTTTAAAATACTAGCAATGCAGCCTTACTAATATAAGGTATCGTTTACCATTCCAAATATACCATCCATCCACTACAGACACCACTGAACATAGGCCTCTATAGATTATCTCATAGAGGGTTTTGCCATAGTTGCTACACTTGAAAAATGGGTTGGCTTTTGCAGTTTTATAGTATTGTGTTGTTATCAGAAAACTCTTGCCAATCTCCTGTTTCAGTTTCTCTCTATCAGCTCTATATTACGACACCCACGGGACGATATGGGTAGTGGATATTGGACTGTGGATAGTGGAGTTACACCGCTACTACGATTACATGTGTCAGGATGTATAAATTCACAATAGCCAATGTTAAACACTTGAATCGTCAGTATAAATCTGAGTCTTGTAGAAGCGGGCCCTATATATCTAAACTAGCAACAACCTTGTCATGCAGTACATGGTGTAGAAAAACTTAGGAGCCTTACCTGTGTTAAAACGGCGGATATTAATTAATTTAAGTTATTTTGATAGCATGATACGAAAAATATACTGAGATATACAAAAGTATTCTAGATACTATTAATATTTATTTTACATCTTTTCAAAACATTCTCCATCATGCTCTATAAAAGTTCCATTCGCCTAAACCAACTCTGAAAATACTTTTGCCAGTCTTGATCTGACAGGTCAAATCCTTCTTCGTAGCCGCCACACCTTCCTCGGCGCTTGAAAAAACTTGCCTTTTATTTTTCTTTGACTCATGGAATCATAAAAGAAATTACAAGGAGCTAAGTCAGGGCTGTAGGGTGGGTGACTTAGAGTTTCAACACCAGATTCCTCAATAAATGCTTTTGTTCTAAGGAAGGTATGTGAAGAGCGTTATCGTGTTGCAGAATGATTCACTGAAGCCTGGTCTTTGGTCTTCTCTCCTCACAGCTTGAAAAGCTTTGGGTAATGCGACTATAGTATACCATTCAGAGTTGACCGACCCAATTTTCCAGCATTGACGTCGACAAATGTCCGTTCCGCGAAAAAATCTAGCCACCATTTTTTTGCCGACGTTGCGAGGTCTTTGCAGTTTTCTCGGTAACTGTCGTTCTGAGTAGACCCATACCGATTATTGCTTTTTATTTTCTGGATCATATTGATAGATCCATGGATCAGAAAATTAATAGAACTTTGTTTTAATATTGAGCAATTGGCTTATGGGTTCTATTTTTAAATAAATTTGCTTTTTAGAAACATATAACACGGGTATATTTTCTTTGACACGGGTGCGTTCCATTTTAAAATTTCGAGTATCTCAAAACTTAATGAATGGCCTACGTATGTACACGAACACAAAAATATTTTTATAACAAATACTGATTTATATCCTGTAAATAATTGGAACAAGCACAAGCTAGTTATTCCAGTTACTTGACTCTGCAGTGTCAGCATTGTATTCCTAAATAAGGCAATGTATTCGCTTTTACAATAAATTTCTAGAAAATATATTTGGCTCAAACTTTCTATGAAGCAAAAATTGTTTATAAATAGTTATTACATTATTATAGAATACATACAATAATACGGTCTTGGCCCCCGCTTATGAGATCGTATAGTTTGTATAGAATAATGGTGACAAATGAGCAAACAGCACGCACTTACCATCAGGTAAGTGCTGTGAATATAGACATTTTTGACAGAGTTGACACCGATGAGGACGCTATCTTTCGCTGGTTGTCTGTGAGAGCGTGGTCCTTCCAAGGTCAAGCCGACCCATTCATGCTTCAATCATAATATAGCTGCACTATGACTCGACTACATATTATAGTACAAAAAACTTAAGCTATTACTTAGAAACCTTAACTTATACCTTACGAATATTGCAAACCACATCCAAATCATTTCAGTAATTTTGGCATGATGCGCGAACAAACACTTTATTAACGTCAGGAATTAAAAGGTTTGCGGTTTTGCCTGAGTGATTGAGAATAGATCCTCTTTTAATGTAGCGTTATTTAAATATAAGATAATCATCAAACACGATATTTTACCAATTTTTCGATTTCTCAAAAAAATTGCCAAGGTTTTTAGGATAAAATATAGCCTAGATCACTCCTGGCATAACTCTCTATCTCGCAGTGAAGTTTCATTATAATCGGTTAAATTTTATGCATATGTATATATAAGATTCATTCAATATTCATACACTACAAGCCATTCAATTTTGAGAATAACATAAGTAAAAAAATTAAGTGATAAAATATGTAAACAATTGTTGAGGTATGCTCATTAAAATTTGCCCGGGCCATTGCGTTTATGAGTCCGCTTGTATTCAAAGATTTTTTAGCTGAAGTTATTATTATGATGCGAAAGTAAGCCTCGCATTTTGGACCGTGTTTCGTAAATCTTCATTAATTTTTCCTCGTATTTTGACATACATATACCGTTACCGTTACAGCCTATTAAAGTCCACTGCTGAACATAGGCCTTACCCATAGACTGCCTAATATTTGCCACAGTAGCCACGCTTCGCAAGCGCGTCAGCTGCCACAGTTTACTTTTTATTTTTGGTCGTTATTGGAAGACGCTGCTGCCCATCTCCTGATGTGTTTCCCTTTGTTGTCTCTTACGACACCCACGGGATTAATACTACTACTACACTACTAACTTGGATGATACGTAATCGCTCGCTGCGTAAGTAGGGCGCGGTTGCGTCAGCAAGTAGTATAAATAGCAGCTGTTTCAGCTCACTGCTCATCATTCCGCGCCGTCCGTCGCGTGCGGTTGTCGGCCAGCTGACCGAGCACCCGTCCTCGTACGGGTCTTTTCCCTCAGTCAGTTCAGTCGAGGAATATAAAACGTCAGCTAGCCCGTGCATTGTGTAAGCTGTCTCACCGTCCCCGTACGGTGAGCCTTCCGTCTCCGCCAGCCACCCGTGTGGTTATGTTGTGCGCCCGCGCTCACCGTTAAACGGTGAGTGCTTTCCTTCCGCCTCCGCTAGTGCCGCCGACTCACGCGGTTGCGCTAGCAGACAGTGCTCGCCGTCCCCGTACGGTGAGTACATTCTCGCTCGCGACTCCCACTCCATCACTCCAGCACCGCCGCACTTTGCGGCTGTGTTGTTGACCCGCGCCGTCCCCGGACGGTTGTGTCCCACGCCTCCCTCTCCCCGCGGGAGGTCGTCTCCGATTCGGCGATAAAGCCTTAGAGCTAGAGCCGTTCTCAGGTGGTGCTTAGTGGGTAGGCACTTCTTCAAAGTGAGTCCCACATAACCACGGAGCCGGCTGCGTGGTATGCTAGGAGCATTCACCACCTCCCTCCCCCGCTTCCGGAGCGTGTCCTTGCATTGGGCGCAAAAAAAAAACTCACCGCTCACTTAGCGGCCAGCCTCCGCAGAGTCTAATTCACCTGAAGATGCCTGATCAAGTAGAGGCGAAACACGTGTGGTATATTCGAGAGTGGTGTGTCGTTCCTAGTGTGGTGGTGTTGGGGGTGGTAGTGCTGGGATTGGCGGTAACGGGTATAGTGCACGCAATTGAAGGAGGGTGGGAGGTCCCCTTAAAACTGGGCAGGATACATGATTTTCTTTATTTACGCGGAATTAAGCAAATTAAGTTATAACAACCTCAAAAAAATCAATCCCGCTTTCACAAAAGAGAAATATGGGAAAAATATTTTTCATTTGTCTCTTTTAGCATGTATTCAAACGTAAAGGTAAATCTTTGTTCTGATAAATTCTTTACATTAACTTTGAAGAAATACGTAATGGAAGCACTTCAGTTATATTGATTTTTACTGATCGTTTTTATTTAATAAATAGCTAAGTCAGTGCGCTTTACCATCTTCAACTGAATCAACACTTACCATCAGGTAGGATAGTATTCCAGCACTGGCTTATAATATTAAAAACGACTAATTCCATAAATTCAAATTAAAAACTAGAGCTTATTGATTAAAAAAAACAAGACACTTAACTTTTCACTTAGATTGTACTTAGAAGAAGCATGAGCTGAATGTAAATTAATTATACAGAATTTATTAACTGGAGAATATACCAGCATTCATGCGATAAATTTGACTTCAATATTTGTTAGATAGTTGAAAAAGAGTGTAAAGAAGAATTTCAATCAGCAAAATAGAAGACAATATTAATAATGTAGACAGTTAATAATCATAAAGAAATTTAATCCGACCTACAAAAATCATTGTTATATTTAAAGCACTTGTAATATGACACATTTTTAAAATGTAAAATTTAAACATAAGATCTAAAATTACTTTAAACTGTATTTCTATTTTTATTTAATCATATTTTTGTCTAGCTTAGTTTATGCCAAGTGTGAGGCTAAAGAGAATCGAGTAAACTGATAAAAAAGATGAAAATGAATTAACTTATAAATATTCGGACGAGGTTAAGTAAGTGAAGAAAGAGAACGTAAAGTAGTAAATAATTTGAAACAATGGTATATTATATACGTTCATCTTTATATCGAAAGTTCAAGGGCGAAACAAAAATTTGGAAGATTACTCGATAAGGGTAAAACAACAAAGTGGGAGCGATTAAGTAATTCTTTGAAACAATCTGTTTCTTGTCTACTCATCCGGTTTTGACAGGATAAGCATTAGGATCGTGTGTAAGGTTAGCGCATTGTGATAGGCGACTGCGAGTTGTCATTTATATATTAAAACAATTATGTATTAAACTACCTGACATCGTTGACCAACAAAAAAAATTGGCAGTACACTAAGTACATTACAAGTGACGCCAAAACTATGCACAAATTCTTACATGGACATGTAACTTCATATTATTATTATGTAGGTAGTAGTTTAGTAGTCGCTTTTTGTAGAGTGACTGGCGTAAACTTCCCCGACGCCAGTCGTCTCCAATACCTCATTGTAAAGAAACTGCGCTAAAATATTTAAATTAGAAATTAGAAATACATACTTTCTTACTATGAGCTCGGTTATTTATCTCGATCAGCCACTTGGATACATTAATCACTCACAACTCCTTCATTATTTCTGTAAAAGCCCGAAAAAATTCACTCTGCACCTAAAACCATGACGTTGATTGCAAATTAATATAGAGGCACATGTGTGTGTAAGTGGGCGTTCATAAGTTGTTAATAATTGTTGTTCCCAATTGCAAGGAACAATAAATTGAGATTTATTAATCAAATTGACTGAAGTAACAAACTTACTTCCAGTCCAACTGATGATAAGTGGCTACTGTAGCAATTGGAACCTACATCCAACTTTAAACAAAGAATAAGATGGAATGCCTCACAGCTTGTAGTTATAATGAATGAATGAATGAATGATTTTTTATTCAATATTGATTACATGATAATACTCATTGAAAGTCATTTTATTTACCACTAGTTCGAAAATACCTCTGTCCTGGGAAGAACCAGCAAGAAACCCAGCGACTTTTTTAAACATATTTCACTTAACAATAATTTTGTTTATACAATTTTTAAATGAATTTTCATAGAACCAACATGGTGGCGGATACCCTATTCCCAGGGTTATTTTCATTCATGTATTCCTTGATATTATAATAACCTTTTACCTTTGCAGTTTGTTTAATAAAACTTTTAAACTTTTACTGACAAACTTTGAACATGTTCTGGGATTTTGTTGTAAAGCGTATACATTGCCCATAAATGAATTACTGATTCTGTGAGTCTAGTAACTGGCATTACAAGCTTATGTTTGTTCCTAGTGTTTATAGTATGAACATCCTTATTCTTATTAAAGCTATTTATGTTTTATGTACATAAATTACATTTCATAAATATATTGCGATGCAAAAGTTAATATGTTTATTTCTTACATTTTCTCTAGGGACTCTTTACAATTTAGGTTATAAATCGCTCGTACGGCTCTCTTTTGCAAAATAAATATGGCTTCAATATCAGTCGCATTACCCCATAGCAAATTCCATAAGACATTACGCTGAAGTAACTAAAATACACTAATCTAGCTGTCTCAACATCTGTGACTTCTAATCTTTCTTACAGCATATGCTGAGAACTAAATACTCTAAGCTATACTGATACTCTATACACATCAGACCCGAACATGCACTGGCATGCTTTGGCCACATATTATGGGATATTTTGTGGTGCCTAGACTGACGGACGTCTTGATAGAAAAGAGTCCTAATAATACAGAAAATACACAGACCATTGGTGCATATAACTTACCGACTTTTCATCGCAACCTAAATTGGAAATCAACTTAAATAGATGTATTAAAATCATTGTGATGCTCATGATCTTTTAACGAGTATGTAAATATAAAACAACTTAAGCAATGTTTTCCTATTTCCTTCACGTTTAAACCAAACTCTGCAATATCTAAAGGCACTCCTAAATACTAAATGGACAATAATAGGCATTAATAATAAAGGTGCCTATACATGCTAATTTATCTTACTATTCATTCATTCATCATTCATTAAACGTTTAATAACACGGTTTTCCTTCGCCCGATTAACTGAGATTGCAAAGTTTAATTTGTATTGTAGGGCGACGATATTACAACTTGTGCTATATTTTACATGAAATTAAGTTTTTTAATGACACTTGCTGCACTCTAGTAACAGCCTTATACTGCCGATGATGTATAAAGGCAATACTGAGACTGACAAGGCTTAAAGGCGAGAGAAGTTGCGAAATGGTCATATACGATCTTACAATCTTACAATAGTTTTTAGACGTGAATAACGATACGATTTAAAAGACGTGAATATTTTTTTTTTTTATAAAATTCAGGATGACAAACGACCACACGGTCCACGTGGTAAGTTAATGCTGTGCTCCATAGACAACTACATACATACATTTATCCATCACAGCCTACAAAGGTACTGAACAAGGGCCTCGCTCATACCCCCCTGTATCTCGCAATAGTTGCCACGCTCGACGGTCGGGTATCCAACCGCAGTTTTTTATTATTTTGAGTTGCTATCAGGAAGATACTGCTGCCTCTCTTTTGGCTTGTTTTCCTCTATCGCCGCTTACGACACGGGACAATATGAGGTAGTGAATATTCTTACACCCTTGAATATTTTACCCCTATTAAGAATCACAATGCAGAGCTTTGATACTAGTTTGAAGTAAGATGGAATACCGCGTTGTCGTGAAAATGTTTGGTTGTCGTTCCTCACCTTAGTGTTTTACGTTGGTATTCTGTGCGAGCGTGGTCACCTCCGGAGCATGCCCGTGCCTGCTTGAAACGCGCCATGTAGTTGTAGCACGAATGATGGCGACCCATTCGTGCTACAATATAACACAAATGGGTCGGCTCCGCTAGTGGACCACTCTCACAGAATAACAATGCTGCTAATGTTTCGTATAATAAGTGTAGAGATCCAGAAACCATTTTACTGGAATCGTGGTATTCCATCTTAATTCTCAGAGGTGACAACACATTCGCATTTTGATTCATAATTAAGGATGGATGTAGGTGTCTAAGGCTACAACATTTAGGTAACTAAGTTGACTGTGTGCTCTTTTGTCCTCCTATTCTTTCTATTCTATAAAAATAAATTAGATGTATTTTTGTACCTAACGATTTTGTGTAACGCTTCGACTTTTACTAAACAAAATAGCTGTATTTACGATAAATAAAAGTTAATTATGTTAAAAGTGTTATAATGTTGGACTAATGCAGTCGGATTTAGTGAGCCAAATCTGTGAATTTAGGTGTGCAATTACGATAACGATAGGTAAACTAGCTGCATGTTTGTTTTGAGCTAAAATCCGCTTACACGAAATACATTAATGTGTTCATTCATTAAATTCTATTAAAGTTACTTAGTTCAGGGAATGTTTGCCACAGTTGCCAAGCTTGGCAGGCGGGTTGGCAAACCACATTTTTTTCACGTTGTTACTACGAAACAGAAACCGGAACGTTTTTATTCAATATAGATTAAAAATAATACTTATTGAAAGTAATTCTTGTTCAATTTACCACTGGTTTGAAAAAAAAAACCTCTGTCCTGGGAAGAACTAGCAAGAAGCCCAACAGGACTTTTTTTTAAACAGCTTACTGATTAATCTGCATTAGCGCTAATGTACGTAAGATCCTCTAGGACATAGGTACTAACATTGAATGGAATTTCCAGGTGGCGATTAGTCTACATAGAGTATTCCTCTGTTTTCTCCCTAGACATTGACAATAGAGCAAATATTTGTTTACGATACAATCTATATCTACCACTGTCATGTGTGTGTTGTTATTTTACTATTTATATTAATTACTTTATTAATTAATCTAGAAACTTTCTTAAATTACTTAAATGCCTAATTATAATGATATCTAGCATAATAATCTAACACACATAAAAATAGATCAAAAACATACAGACGTCCCCCCAATTTTTATATTGTTTTTAAAAAATCAAATTATTAAATAAAAATCAAATTTCTTGCAGCTCCTACATCTCCTTAAGTCGGGAGTTCCGAAACATTTTTAGTTCACGGCATACTCGCGGGTTTAGTATTTTGACACGTCGCTTTTTCAATATAATATGTGTGTAATGACAGGAATAAGACAATATAAAGTAAAGGTGAACGCACATTTTTCAGCCCGTAGGTGCCGGACGCGTCATATTGCGTATCTTTAGTATCGCCAACAACTTTTGCAGTTTTTTTAACCACTGGTGTGAAACGGTACATTGATTAAGCTATGGAAAAAAATGTTGTAATAGCCTGCTTATTGGCAAATAGTCTTTCACCATGGGCATAGGAATGCAGAATTATTAAGAGAGTAATCACAAAAGTCACTAATTCTTCATATTTGGATTCCACGGGGATGGATCGTCTTACGCAAGTCTTGTCTGACGTAATAAAAAATAAATATCTTAATGTTTTTGAACTTGTTTCTCTCCACCAAATAGGAATAAAAACTTTTGATTCAAAAGAATTTTTTTCTTTATTCTTTTAAAAAAAAAACCTTAATCCCACACTAGGAATTTTTACTGTATCGTGGCGACAGTTTACAAACATAAATTGCACAATTACATACAGACGCGGAACAATTATTGTTGTAGGTCATACAATTCATGTTCCGTGCGGGATCAAACCCGTGGCCTCGGCGCCGTAACTCATTGCTAAGTCACTGCTCCGCAGAGCCGTTACTTTGATATGTTAAAATAATTCTTTCAGGAGCACTTTGGAACCCCGGTCTTAAATACAATATATTACGTACTAAGTCGATGATAAAACCAGAAAAAAAACAATATATTTCTGTTTCAGGGAGTGTATAAACATTGAAAATTAACTTACAAAGCGGATTTTTCTAAAAAGGGAACATGCATAACTTTCACAAAGCTAACTTGTCACTCTGCCTCACATAAGCCGACGTTCTGTTTGGTTCGTGCGAAACAATGTCATGTTACTCTGTTTAATTTTCTTATTAAAGTGAAAATCTATGAACTATAAAAACATTTAATAACAAACTTAAGGATAAAATTAAAACAGTAATTAAAAACCGAACTGCGTAAAAAAGCACTGAAAAGGAACATTTTATATCTTATTTCATTTCGACAACTAAGACGAATCGACACCCATAATTTAAAATCTATCAATCCTTTTACTCTCATACTCTCTAAAACATTGCCTTCATTCTCAGGCAGTCGGGTAAACAATAAAATCCGACTTCATAGAACTAAAAAGTGTAAAATGTTATCACATTCTAAGATCGTGTTAGGACATAGTGTATATAATAATTAAAGCTGTCGGAGCTTTAGGTTGTGAAGTATTTTATAGTTTTTAGTTCTTTGCAGGTAGGTTTTTATTTTTATTAAAGTTTTACCCTTTTGGGTGGACTAAGAAATATCACCATCTCAAGATCCTTTACTAAAAAGCTATTCACTCATTCTTTGAAGTCGATACATTTGAAACGGATAGAAAGACAGATGCTGGCAGATTATTCTAATCCTTTGCTATACGCATTGCAAATTACGAATGTAAGTGTGGCAATAAATAATTTTAATAAAATGTAATAAAATTTACTTTTGCTTCGTATCTATTGGTAGATATAATTAGTGGCATATTTTATCTACAAAGAGACGATTCATTAGGCAGTGAGGACACTTCGGCAGAGTCAGTCAGGTACATACCGCCCTTAAATATTTTCGGAGGTGTCTTCCGGTCTGAAGGGTATAGATAGCCCATATAATTTAATTACAGCTTGTGAGGCATTCCATGTTAGTTCTCAGGGGTGACAACGCATCTGTAGATTAATTGTTTGAAGTTGAATGCAAGTGTCCATGGGCTGCAGTAGCCACTTACCATAAGGTGTTTTGTAAGGTTTTATGTTACTTCATTTTTAGAAAGTAAAAAGGCGAGCCACGTCCACCAGTGGACTGCTTAATGCAAAAAAAGTAAATTATATTCAATTGAGGTGGAAAATATGAATAACTGTTATGAGACTGATATAGAGTGTCTAAATTTAACAATTTCATCATAAAAACTCCTACAAAGTATATCAAATAAATATGAATCGGCTCAGGATGAGATAAAAGAACATGTATTGGCATGAATGATCTGGTAAAGTCATGTAAGTATAATGAGGAGCGCTTTGACTCCTTAATTAAACATCAGAGTGAGTATCAGCGCTCCATACCAGGTTCATCGGGACAATATGTGTATAATAATAATAATAGTAAGGACTCATTATTTTCACCTACACTCTATGAACAGTACCATAACAAAGAATATTAACTTAAAATAATTTAAATATTAATAAAAATAAAGTTATTATGTATTGTGATGAAGGCAAAATTTGGGCACAATGTTAAATAACTGTTTAAAAGGACATCAGGTTAGTAATTGTTGTATGCCTGGAGCATCAACTTTAGTCATATAATGAATAAAGTTTTAAGTAGTAAGTTTGCCCTAATAGCACATTAATAATTCTTGTTGGGAGAAGAGCAATGTAAACAAAACTCAATTATTAAAATATATTGATCATCTAAATACTTTAAATGTACATAAATTATTTTGTTTACATTGCATTACATACAGGGTTGTACAGGAAAATAAAATAAGATACAATTTAAATTTATTAATGAATAACTTTTCATTTAATAACAATATAACCTTGACATCTAATTGTTATAATTATAATAATATAATTAATTTAATAGACATAAATAATTTAATTAAGAAATTTTTGACTAGAGATAGGTATTACCTATCCAAATATAATTAAGACAGATAGCAAGTATGCTATCTTATTGTTTATATATTAACTCAGTCAGGACTTGGCTACACCGACATCTGCTTCTTTTGAGCAGTGTAATGACAATATGTAATTTGGAATCAGTTCCATAATTTAAATTAGAAAATGGGACAATAGAGGTAATCTCTAGCAGTTATAATAATTTAAATAATTTAGAATGTAGCTTTAAAACCTTCATTGTATGACTTCATAGAGTGATAATAAAATTGTTTACACCTGGTGCATCAGAATATACAAGGCATGATAGCAAGAGCTAGAAATTGAATTGTTCTTAAATAGCAACAATATTCATATTTTATGTATTACTGAACATTGGTTAAGCTTATAACATAATGTTTAATTTCAGTAATCACCAGGTGGTCAGTTCGTTCAATAGAAACGGTTTTAAGAGGTGGCTCGTTAATATTAGCTAGTAAATTATTATCATGTAAGGAACGTAAAGATATTGTGAGCCTCTGTTGGGCGAACTGTGAAATGGCATGTGTTGAGTTTGAGCACCTCATTGTTGTGAGCGTCTACAGACCCCATGTTCTATATACAATACTTTTGAAAAAATTATGGAGAAGTTTTGTTAAAGCAATAAACAGAATAAATCTGTTGTAATATGTGGAACTTTAATATCAATCTCTCCTAAAGCTTCCTCCACCAATATTAAATTTAGATCATTGTTTAAATCATATGGTCTTTTAATTTTATTTTAGAGCCAACGCGTATTACTGAATGTAGTGCAACATGTATAGATAACATTTTTACAAATGTTAAGCCGTTGCATAAATGTATAATTCAAAAATTGAGTTCTGATCACTGTGGACAGTTAGTTTCGTTACCTTATGTTCACAAAGCAAGTAGATGAGAAAATTGTGTTTGTTCCTGTAAATGCAAGTCGCTTGGAAGTTTAAGTAACATAGTGAAGAAACTTCCATCACTTTCATACCAAAATGATCCTAATTTTTTGTATGGAACAGTGTTTAAACTTATTTGCAATGAATTTGATAATATTTTTACTTCTAAAACGTTCTCCTTGAACAGTCGGAAGGCTTTCAATGAATGGGCGACAGTAGGAGTCCATAAGAGCAGACAAAGGTTATATGAACTTTACCATGAAAGGTCATATAACCCTAGCGTCGAATTCAGGGAATATGTTCAAAAATATTCAAAAATATTTAAAGGAGTGTGCTCCAAAGCCAAGTCTTTGCATTTGAGCAACAAAATTAAGACGGCTTCTAATAAAATTAAAATGACGTGGAGTATAATTAATAGTGAAGAAACTGGTAAGGTCAACTCTCGCAATTCAAACTACCGGTTGAGTTTTAACAACAAATTAACGGAATCAGATCAGGATGTTGCAATGGTTTTTGAGAAGTATTTTACGGATATTCCGATCTTAACCACTATGTCACTGAATTCTTCTCCTGCCGTCGCCGAATCAAATCAAACAAAATGTAAATGCGTGTACAAAGAATTTTACATTTCATAAAATATCATCAAAAGATATTGTAAAATATTTTACAACTATTGATGTTAAGAAAACTGCGGATCTGTGGGGCATTTCCGTTAAAGTTATTGCGTCTATAATCGATATAATCGCGCCTCAACTAGCTATTATTTTTAATACTAGTATCGAATATGGTGTGTTTCCTGATTTGATGAAGCATAGTAAAGTAATACCTTTATTTAAATCTGGTAGTACATTTGACCCCGCCAATTTTAGACCCATTTCTGTACTGCCAACACTAAGTAAAATTTTGAAAAATTATTCTTGATCAAATGTTAATTTTTTTAATGTTAATAATTTACTTCAAAAAATCAATTCGGTTTCACAAGGGTCGCTCAACAACTGATGCTGGTGTTGAGCTGATTAAATATATTTTCAATGCATGGGAGAATTCACAGGATGCTTTGGGTATATTCTGTGACCTATCCAAAGCCTTCGATTGTGTTCACCATGAAACATTAATCAAAACTACAACACTACGGTGTAAGTAATGCTCTTAAATTAATTGTTTCATATTTAAGTAACAGAACTCAAAAGTTGTCATTAATAGTATGAGCTCTTCCGGGTCGATAGTACAAATGGGCGTGCCTCAAGGCTCAATTCTCGGCCCTTTCTGTTTCTTGTATATATTAATGACTTACCTTACATAGTAGGGGATAACCATAATATAGTATTATTTGCTGATGACACTTCATTAATTTTCAAATTAAAACGACAATTATTAAAATATGACGAAGTAAATAATGCTATATCTAAATTAGTAAATTGGTTTAATGTTAATAACTTGCATTTACATAGCACTAAAACGAAATGTATGAAGTTCATGACTCAAATGTCAGACAATTAAATACTAATGTAATTTTAAATGGGCAGGAACTGAGTCTTGTCGATACCACCATTTTCTTGAAATAACACTAGACGCGAAGCTTCAATGGAGCCCCATATATCAAAGTTAGCAAGCAGACTTAGTTCTGCAGCATATGCTGTAAAAAAGATTAGAAATTTACCAGTGTGAAACAGCTAGACTTGTTTACTTTAGCTATTTCCATAGCATAATGTCGTATGGTATTTTGCTATGGAGACACGCAATGACACTGAAATTATATTTGTTTTACAGAAGAGGCCATAAGAGCAATCTATGATTTAAAACCTAAAGAGTCGCTCCGACAAAAATTCAAGGAAATTAATATATTAACTTTGGCCTCTCAATACATTTATGAAAATGTAATGTACGTACACAAAAATAGAAGTAATTATACAAAAATAAGTGATATTCATTCTGTAAGTACTAGGAACAAACACAAGCTAGTAGTACCAATTACTCGACTCCACCGAGTCAGTAATTCATTTTTGGGGCGATGTATACGCTTTTACAACAAAATCCCAGAAAATATACAAAATTCGACCTGCTCAAAATTCAAAACTTTATTAAACATAGTTTGTATAAAAGGGTTATTATAATGTTAAGGAATTTATGGATGATAATAACCCTGGGAATGAGGTGTTCGCTGCCAGGCTGTTTCTAATTTGTTTTGTGGTTAATTGTGTAACATGATTGTAAGCTGTTATTTAAAAAAGTCCCGCTGGGTTTCTTGCTGGTTCTTCCCAGGACAGAGGTTTTTTCGAACCAGTGGTAATTAGACAAAGAGTGACTTTCAATAAGTATTATTTATAATCTATATTGAATAAAAAGTTTCTGTTTCTGTTTCTGTTTCTATGGTCATAGCAAGAATGGGTAGGACCAGGTTCTCATAGAATACCAGTGTAAAATAGCTACTTAATTCTGCTTTGTTTCGTATGGTGAGTGTGGAGAACCGGAGATACTTTTCGGTGGAAACGAGGCATTCCATCTTAGTCCTCAGGGGTGACAAACACCGCAGACATTTTGATCCCTTATCGAGTATAAGTGTCTATGGGCCACGAAATCTATAATCCATGAGGTGGACTGTGTGTTTGTTTTCACCTAATTCTATAAAAGAATGAAATCCAAAGATATCTACAAACACAACTGCTAGTAAACTTAATTAACATGACCTTAAATTAAAGAGCATAAATTATGTATGCTGTCAGTGTCAGAGAACGTAACGTAAGAGCGAACGTTTGCCTGAATATTTATGAAGACTGACGCCCAGAATACCACAAAGATATAAGTACCTTTCAAAAGTGTTCCTGTTCATATATTAAGAGCTAAATTAATAACGTTCTTAATTAAAATTTATAGATATTTACAAACTATACTTGTTTTATTTCTTTAAATTGAATGGAAATCTATTGCAACCCTATTAAGAACTGTTTTGATTTACCACTGACTTTATAAAATACAGCAAAATTGTAAAAATAAAACTCATGCAGCGGCGTAAAGAATCTACCACCCTTATAATATCGTGGGTGTCGTAAGAGAAAATGGAATCATGAGACGGGCGTCATTCTAAAGCGAATGGAAATAGTAAAAACTGCGGTTGCTTACCCGCCAGTCAAGCGTGGCACTTTTCAAATATCCCTTCTATGAAGCAATCTATGGGGCATGTCTATATTCATCAGTGAACTTTTGATACGCTGTCATAAACAAATGAATGATATGTCATAAGGACCTTCAATATAAGAACCTATATTTTTTTAAAGTCTGCAATTAATCGGGCAATATCTCCGTCGCATGTTCCTTTGCTCACTCTACAATGAAAAAAAAATCAGTTAAAACAAATGAACAAAAACATACAGTGGAAAAACCTACGAACGAAACTTCTTCCAATTCCTATATTCCTTTTAAAACGCTTTCAAAATGTTTACAACAGAATACATGAGAAATCTGTAAATGACAAAACCATTAGTCAAGGCAATAAAATCAAGTCTATCAAGAAAAAGTAATTGCAGGATAAACACCAAAACGCTGAAACATCAAAGCCTGGCAAACAATGAACAACAAACCCAGACTTGTTTCATACGCGAACGCATATATGAAATTTGCTCACAAAAGCCGGGGCTTTAATAAAAAAGCACGAGCTAGTTATCTCTAATATCAAAAATGCTCACATGTCACTCTGTTCTGTGAGCATTGTGTTTGATCCAACCACACGCGTACGTTTCACGTTGATATTTATCTGTATATAGTTGTATTTGAACATACTATTTCGGTTCACTTTTAATTTTAACTGTCAGGTGTTTTTATTTAATATCACTTCTTTGTTTACAGTGTTTAATTTGTCTGTTTCTTATTCTTCTTCTCCTTCATTAGCCTATAATAGTCCTCTGCTGGATATTGGTTTCTACTATTGAAGGGAGGATTTGCCTGAATCGTCACGCTTGGGAGGTTGCTTGAAAATCACAGTATAAGACATCTGATACCTTTAAAGTCGTCCATCAGCATCTATGATTTGGAACTGTGGTGGCGCTGTCGTCGCGCCACAGGCAAAACACACCGAAGCCGTAATCGCACTATAAAAGTTCCGAACGCACAGCGGTGTATATAGAAGAGCTCGGAACTACCACATAGGAGCATTGGCCGCTCTCCAGGCCGACCACCTTGCCCGGTGGAAGATCTCCCCTTTTCCTTACATGGCCATACTTGTGACCCCCACGTGATCTGAACACGCAACCAACAACCTTCTGAAACTGCAACTTCAAACCTGCATCATTATCCTCAAGAACCCCTACCAATCACTCCCGAGAATCGTCTTCTGCAGTCATCAGATCCTGCAAGCCATCTAGCTTTACACGGTTCATCGCAGCACTGGAATAATGCTTCCTGTTCCTTCAAGCTACTCTCTGCGCCACAGTGTTCAGCATGGCTCTGAGCCTTACTGCTCGCCTCTGTTTCACGGCACTCTCGCAGATTACTTGCCTTCTTCTCAACTCACGGCAGACTACAAGGCAATCCATGGCGCTTGCACATTCGTCGAAAGCCTAAATCGCGCTATCAAAGTTTCGAACACATTGCGGTATATATATAAGGTCGGGGAAAAGTGTCTTCGTATTTTATATACAAATTCAAGATTTTTTTTTCAAAGTTTAATTACATTTAATCATAACGTATGTGTGCCATGTTGTTCGATAACTTGTTGCTACCTTGCAGGTAGAGACATAATTCCGTTGCTATAGAAATCTTGGGATTTTTAATCAAAAAAATGCGACACGTAATTTTGACAGTCCTCTCTTGATGTTAACCTAACAATATTAAAAGAATTCTGAAGAGAACTAAACAAGTTAAAATCTGAGGGTACAAGGTCAGGACTATATGGTGGATGCATTAACACTTCCCAACCAAGCTCTCTCAATTTTTGCTGAGTGGCCAAAGATGTGTGTGGTCTGGTTTTATCATGATGAAAGACCACTCCTTTTCTGTTGATCAATTCCGGCCGTTTCTTCTCAATTTCTTGTTTGAGTCTCATTACTTGTTAGCAACTTGGCAGTAGAGATCCGATTCGATGGTTTTGCTCGGCGGTAAATACTCACAATGAACGGTGCATTATTGCGTGTTAATCCGGGTTTCGCTACAGTCTGTGGAGCTTGACTACCCTTTGACCATGACTTTTTGCACGTTCTTGTCGTAGGTGATACATTTTTTATCACCAGTGATCAATCATTGCAAAATTTGTTCGGTTTCATCACGTTTCAATATAGCAGGGTGAATGTAAAATTCTTAATGTTTTTGAACTTGGATCTCTCCACCAAATAGGAACAAAAAATTTTTATTCAATAGAATTTTTTTCTTTTTTCTTTTAAAAACCTTAACCCCACACTAGGATATTTTACTGTATCGTTGCGGCAGTTTACAAACATAAATTGCACAAGTACAAACATCCAGACGCGGAACAATTAACTCCGTAACTCATTGCTAAGCCACTGCTCCGCGGAGCCGTCACTTTTTTGATATGTTGCAAAATAATTCTTTCAGGAGCACACTTTGGGAACCCCGGTCTTAAATACATAATATACTACGTACTAAGTCGATGATAAAACCAGAAAAAAAACAATATCTTCTGTTTATTCCGCGGGAGTGTATAAACATTGAAAAATTAACTTACAAAAGCGGATTTTTCTAAAAAGGGAACATGCATAACTTTCACAAAGCTAACTTGTCACTCTGCCTCACATAAACCGACGTTCTGTTTGGTTCGTGCGAAACACTGCCATGTTACTCTCTGTTTAATTTTCTTATTAAAGTGAAAATCTATGAACTATAAAAACATTTAATAACACACTTAAAGGATAAAATTAAAACAGTAATTAAAAAACCGAAATGCGTAAAAACTTTACTGAAAAGAGAAAAGTTTTATATCCTCTTTCATTTCCACAACTAAGACGAATCTAACGACACCCCATTATTAAAAATCCATCAATCCGTTTACTCTCATACTCTCGAAAACATTGCCTTCATTCTCGGGCAGTCGGGTAAACAATTAAATCCGACTTCATAGAACTAAAAAGTGTAAAATGATATCACATTCTAAGCTCGGTGTTAGGACATAGTGTAAAGAATAATTAAAGCTGTCGGAGCTTTAGCTTGTGAAATTATTTTATAGTTTTTAGTTCTTTGCAGTAGGTTTTTATTTTTTATTAAAAGTTTTTACCCTTTTGGGTAGACTAAGAAATATCACCATCTCAATGTCCTTTACTAAAGAAAAGCCTATTCACTCATTCTTTGAAGTCGTTAAATTTTAAACGAATAGAAAGACAGATGCTGGCAGATTATTCTAATCCATTGCTATACGCATTGCAAATTACAAATGTAAGTGTGGCAATAAATAATTTTAATATTAGGTCCTTACATATGAAATTAGCGTTTTGTACGGGAGGAATATAAAGTCAATTTTGTTTGTAAAATATATTTCATTAATCAAAGTATGCACCGTTGTTATCTATGCACTTTTGCCATCTCATAGGTAGTTCATTGATCACTTTACTAAAAAAAAAAACATGGGGCGAGAATCAATAAACTCTCGCATCGGAACTGAATTTTTTTCCTTGTAAGAAGTTGTCCAAATTCCGGAAAAATGGTAATCTGTTGGATCAAGGTCCGGGGAGTACGGTGGACGTCGCAGACATTCCAATTGTAGCTCATCTAACTTAATGGTTGTTTGTTGTGCAGTGTGTGGTCTTGCATTGTCGTGAAGCAGCAGTGGCCTAGAGCGATTGACCAATCTCGGTTGTTTAGCAGCTAGTTCTTCCTTCATGGTTTGCAGTTGCTGTCAATAGACATCTGCCGTAATCGTTTGGCCAGATTTTAGAAAACTGTAGTAAACGACACCGACGCTAGTCCACCAAACACTCACAAGTAACTTTTTCTGAGTCAATTTTCGTTTAGGGCAGGATTTGGCTGGCTCTCCAGGGATCAGCCATTGCGACGAGCGCTTCCGATTATCGTACAGTATCCACTTTTCATCACAAGTAATGATTCGATTTAAATCCTTCATTATTGTGTCGGTTGAGCAAATAACACAGCAGTCGACGCGTGTTTGCAAGTTCGATTCACTCAATTCATGAGGTACCCATCGTTCAAGTTTTTTTACTTTATCGATTTGCTTCAAGTGGATTAATACAGTTTTATCACTTACCCTGAAGCCTGCAGCTATCTCTGAAGTGCTTTGTGATGGATCCGCTTCCACAATAGCCTTTAATTCTTCATTTTCCATTTTGGTCACGGGCCGTCCACGGGGTTGGTTCTGAAGGTCGAAATTTCCAGAACGAAAACGTTGAAACCAAAAACGTACCGTGCATTCTCTTGCGACATCAGCGCCGTACACATCATTAATCCTTCGAGCTGTTTCTGCAGCACTGGTGCCACGGTAGAACTTGTACTCGTAAATATATTTCATGTTTTCCATTGTGCGGTAATAAGCGACGCCAAAGAATAAAATAATGAGTAAAAAACAAATGAATGACTGTTTTCAAAACTCAAATGTACCAGCTAAATGAATTTATAAATTTGAATTTGGAATTCTTAACCAAAGAGGAGATATGATCAGATCAAAATGGTCAGTACGACAAAACGCTAATTTCATATGTAAGGACCTAATAAAATGTAATAAAATTTACTTTTGCTTCGTATCTATTGGTAGGACACTTCGGCCTAAGAGTCGGTCGGGGTACGTACCGCCTACTTAAATATTTTCGGAGGTGTCTTCCGGTCTGAAGGATATAGAGAGCCAGTATAATTACAGGTTGTGAGGCATTCCATGTTAGTTCTCAGGGGTGACAACGCATCTGTAGATTAATTATTTGAAGTTGAATGCAAGTATCCATGGGCTACAGTAGCCACTTACCATAAGGTGTTTTGTAAGATTTTATGTTACTATATTTTTAGAAAGTAAAAAAACGAGCCACGTCCACCAGTGGAATGCTTAATGCAAAAAAAGTATATTATGGTCGTAGCAAGAATGGGTAGGACCACGGTCTCATAGAATACCAGTGTGAAATAGCTGCTTAATTCTGCTTTGTTTCGTAAGGTGAGTGTAGAGAACCGGAGATACTTTTCGGTGGAAACGAGGCATTCCATCTTAGTCCTCAGGGGTGACAAACACTGCATCTGCATTTTGATCCCTTATCGAATATAAGTGTAGATGTCTATGGGCCACGGAATATATTATCCATGAGGTGGACTGTGTGTTTGTTTTCACCCTAATTCTATAAAAAGTGAAAGCCAAAGATATCTACAAACACCACTGCTAGTAAAGTTAATTAACATGACCTTAAATTAAAGAGCATAAATTATGTATGCTGTCAGTGTCAGATAACGTAACGTAAGAGCGAACGTTTGCCTGAATATTTATGAAGACTGACGCCCGGAATACCACAAAGATATAAGTACCTTTCAAAAAGTGTTCCTTTTCATATATTAAGGAGCTAAATTTATAACGTTCTTAATTAAAATTTATAGATATTTGCAAACTATACTTGTTTTATTTCTTTAAATTGAATGGAAATCTATTGCAACCCTATTAAGAACTGTTTTGATTTACCACTGACTTTGTATAAAATATAGCAAAAATTGTAAAAATAACACTCATGCAGCGACATAAAATAATCTACCACCCCTTATAATATCGTGGGTGTCGTAAGAGAAAATGGAATCATGAGACGGGCGTCATTCTAAAAGCGAATGGAAATAGTAAAAAAAACTGCGGTTGCTTACCCGCCAGTCAAGCGTGGCACTTTTCAAATATCCCTTCTATGAAGCAATCTATGGGGCATGTCTATATTCATCAGTGAACTTTTGATACGCTGTCATAAACAAATGAATGATATGTCATAAGGACCTTCAATAAAAGAACCTATATTTTTTTTAAAGTCTGCAATTAATCGGGCAATATCTCCGTCGCATGTTCCTTTGCTCACTCTACTATGAAAAAAAATATCAGTTAAAACAAATGAACAAAAACATACAGTGGAAAAACCTACGAACGAAAATTCTTCCAATTCCTATATTCCTTTTAAAACGCTTTCAAAATGTTTAAAACAGAATACATGAGAAATCTGTAAATGACAAAACCATTAGTCTAGACAATAAACTCAAGTCTATCAAGAAAAAGTAATTGCAGGATAAACACCAAAACGCTGAAACATCAAAGCCTGGCAAACAATGAACAACAAACCCAGACTTGTTTCATACGCGAACGCATATATGAAATTTGCTCACAAAAGCCGGGGCTTTAATAAAAAAGCACGAGCTAGTTATCTCTAATATCAAAAATTCTCACATGTCACTCTGTTCTGTGAAAGTGAGCATTGTGTTTGATCCAACCACACGCGTACGTTTCACGTTGATATTTATCTGTATATAGTTGTATTTGAACATACTATTTCGGTTCACTTTTGATTTTAACTGTCAGGCGTTTTTATTTAATATCACTTCTTTGTTTACAGTGTTTAATTTGTCTGTTTCTTGTTCTTCTTCTCCTTCATTAGCCTATAATAGTCCTCTGCTGGATATTGGTTTCTACTATTGAAGGGAGGATTTGCCTGAATCGTCACGCTTGGGAGGTTGCTTAAAAATCACAATATAAGACATCTGATACCGCTGTCGCCGCGCCACAGGCAAAACACACCGAAGTCGTAATCGCACTATAAAAGTTCCGAACGCACAGCGGTGTATATAGAAGAGCTCCGAACTACCACATAGGAGCATTGGCCGCTCTCAGGCCGACCACCTTGCCCGGTGGAAGATCCCCTTTTCCTTACATGGCCATACTTGTGACCCCCGTGATCTGAACGCAACCAACAACCTTCTGAAACTGCAACTTCAAACCTGCATCATTATCCTCAAGAACCCCTACCAATCACTCCCGAGAATCGTCTTCTGCAGTCATCAGATCCTGCAAGCCATCTAGCTTTACACGGTTCATCGCAGCACTGGAATAATGCTTCCTGTTCCTTCAAGCTACTCTGCGCCACAGTGTTCAGCATGGTTCTGAGCCTTACTGCTCGCCTCTGTTTCGGCACTCTCGCAGATTACTTGCCTTCTTCTCAACTCACGGCAGACTACAAGGCAATCCATGGCGCTTGCACATTCGTCGAAAACCTAAATCGCGCTATCAAAGTTTCGAACACATTGCGGTATATATATAGGTCGGGGAAAAGTGTCTTCGTATTTTATATACAAATTCAAGATTTTTTTTTCAAAGTTTAATTACATTTAATCATAACGTATGTGTGCCATGTTGTTCGATAACTTGCAGGTAGAGACATAATTCCGTTGCTATAGAAATCTTGGGATTTTAATCAAAAAATGCGTCAAGTAATTTTGACAGTCCTCTCTTGATGTTAACCTAACAATATTAAAAATTCTGAAGAGAACTAAACAAGTTAAAATCTGAGGGTACAAGGTCAGGACTATATGGTGGATGCATTAACACTTCCCAACCAAGCTCTCTCAATTTTTGCTGAGTGGCCAAAGATGTGTGTGGTCTGGCTTTATCATGATGAAAGACCACTCCTTTTCTGTTGATCAATTCCGGCCGTTTCTTCTCAATTTCTTGTTTGAGTCTCATTACTTGTTAGCAACTTGGCAGTAGAGATCCGATTCGATGGTTTTGCTCGGCGGTAAATACTCACAATGAACGGTGCATTATTGCGTGTTAATCCGGGTTTCGCTACAGTCTGTGGAGCTTGACTACCCTTTGACCATGACTTTTTTGCACGTTCTTGTCGTAGGTGATACATTTTTTATCACCAGTGATCTATCTTTGCAAAATTTGTTCGGTTTCATCACGTTTCAATAGAGAATCGCAAATGAGTACACGATTCATTAGGTTTCTTTCAGTGAGGTCGTCGTCGGCCTAAATATCGAGCTTTTTTGTATAGCCAGACTTTTTCAAATGGGTCAAAACTGTTTTGTGGTCAATTCTCAATTCCTCGGCTATGTCATAACTACTAATATTCCAATCTTGCTCCACTTTTTCAAAAATGGCATCGACTTTATCCGTATGAGGGCGACCAGAGCAAGTTGCATCTTTGACATCAAAATTCCCGGACTAGAAACGCTTGAACCAACTTTGTGCTACTCTTACTGACACTGTAATACGTCCATAAATGTTACAAAGTTTTTTCGCGGCTTGAGTCGCAATTTTCCCTTTTTTGTAATAAAACATCAAAATGTATCAAATTTCTTCGTTAGATTCACTAATTTTGGCGGACAGAAAAACAATTGAAAAATGGCGGGAAAGTTTTTTTACTTTTTATTTTTCTTTTTCTTAATGTCCTTTTTGTTTTATTGATATTAAAACCAGCCAGATACAAACAGTACAACCAAAGAGATTTTTCTTAAAATTTTTTTTATAGGATAAGGACAAGCGAGCACACAGTCCACCTTATGGTAAGTGGTTGCTGTGGCCCATAGACATCTACATCTTTCCTCGATGACGAATCAAAATGCAGATGCGTTGTCACCCGTGAGGACTAAGATGGAATGCCTCATTTCCAGTAAAACGGGTCTCCGATTCTCTACACTCACCATACGAAACACAGCAGCGTTAAGCTGCTATTTTACGCTGGTATTCTGTGAGAGCGTGGTCCTTCCCCGGTCGAGCCGACCCATTCGTGCTACAACTATACCTGTAATATAGCTGCAGCATGGCTCTACCACGTAAAAAATACAAACAAAATACGAAGAAACTATTTCCCCGACCCATAAGAAAAACTTAATTTTATTATTTATTTAATTGTTCCCATGATTTAATTAATGGTTCCCATGATCCAAAGTGAGGTGCACTAGGCGGTGTGTTTTTCCATTGTATTTTATACTCATTAAGCTGATGCACTAAAGCAAAGCGATATTGCAATGACGTTATGAATTTAAAAAGCTCGTCAAGGTGTGATTTTGCACCCCGAAAATTACTGGCGTTATCAGAATGCATCACCGACAGAGGTTATCGGCGCGATATAAATCGTTTGAAGGCAGACATGAAAGCAGGAGTACTTAAGTCGGTGGTGAGTTCAACGTGAATCGCGCGAGTTGTTAAACAAACGAATAGGCATATGTACGCCTTATGGCTACGAACGCCACGGCCACGTCTTGGAGTAATGAACAGTAGGCTCCGTAATCGCAGCCCGTTTGAACAAACGCTTTGGGTACTACTTAAGTTCGTACCGGGGGCAGATTTGCCATAAGCGGACAAATCGATTTGGGTGATGTGCGAGAACAATGATTGCATTTATCTATTATCGAACGAATAGTTTGTTTAGCTGTAATAATCCAATACCTCTGTCTTAATAAACTATCTAATAAATTAGGACCAGTATGGCAATGCATGCGTAGATAATGATCTACAATGAGGTTCACTGCATGATATTTTCTAGGTAACAATATAGGATGCCGATGGTCGAAAGTTAAGTTAGCGTTATTTAATCTTCCTCCAACGCGGATAAGCCCGTTATGAAGAAACGGATTTAATTTCTGTATGTGTTTCTGGCATTTATTGCCCGATTTTAATTGCTTAAATTCTTCGCGGAAATAGGTTATTTGCACAGCGATAAGAAGTTTACTTTCAGCAAACTCTAAATTGGAAGCGGAAATAAAATTACTGCGCGGAAAATTTTTAGGAAATCTATAAATATACACAATTGTGTTCAAAAGTTTGGTCCATTTAGAATGTCGAGAAGCGATCTGACACAATAATGGGATATCTTCGGTGGTTGTGGTGAGAGAAACCGACTTCAGTTCTGGAACGTCGTAAGAAGGTTCCAGATTAAAACATGTTTTGGGCCAATCAGTCTCTTCTCTTTGTGTCCAGCTAGGACCGTCCATCCTTAGTGGATGAACTAAGAGTTGCGAAGGTAAGAAACCGCGGGATAAATAGTCGCTGGGGTTGTCATACCCAGGAATATGATAAAACTGTTTCGCGGGTAAAGATGCTGAATTTTGGAAACCCTGTTAGCTACAGAAACCTGCAGGCGATGTGGAGATGTATTAATCCAGTGTAGTGCTACGGTGGAGTCAGAAAATGCATAAATGCGGTTAATGTTACAACGCGATGAATAGCTGTCTGACACCGCGCGTAGTAGCTTTGCAAGTAGTAAGGCAGCCATAAGTTCGAGTCGCGGCGTCGTAATAACTCGATTACTAGGCGATACTTTGGATTTTGTGCACACTAAGGTAGTCGTTCGCTTGCCGTGGTTGTTCGCATGTAAATATACAGCAGCTCCGTATGCACGTTCGCTTGCGTCACAAAAACCTAAAAGGGTGATATTGGTATTCTCGAACACCTTAATATATAAGCGATAACTCTGATTGAAACTGAGTCCATACACTAACAAGATTCTCGGGAGGGGTATCATCCCAATCCAACTTCATTAAGCAAACTTCCTTAATAAGGAGTTTGGTGTATGTGATAACCGGTCCTACTAGCCCAAGTATATCCCACAAGCGAGCCACTATTGATAACATATTGCATTTCGTGCAAGTGCGGTCGGATGGTAAAATAGTAAACGAAAATTTATCGCAAGCCGGCAACCATTGCATGCCAAGAATTTTAAGAGACTCGTCTTTTGTAAGGTCGATTGGTTTAGCTAATTGATGCGATTCGGGGACTTTTTCTAGTAACTCATGAAAGTTACTGAACCACTTTACCAATTCGAAACCACCCGATGCGAACATTTTGATAAGCTGTTGTAATGCGTCTAGCGCAACATCTTTATTGGGAAAAGAGCAGGCGATATCGTCAACGTACAGTTGGGTAGTAGCGAGTTGCGCAGCGAGAGGAAAATTAGTTTCCTCGCGTTTAGCTAATTCACGAATGGTTCGGATGGCTATGAAGGGATCGACTAGATCGTAAACCAAAGCATACGCGTTGGAAAGCGAAATATCTTAGCGGTTCTCTATTATCACAGCGGTATATTATTTGCTGGTAAAGTCGATCTTCCTCGCGAATTACAATCTGTAAATACATTTGACGTATATCAGCAGATGCGGCGATTTCGAAAAGGCGAAAGTTTAATAAAATTTCAAATAAGTTACACTGTAGTGGCGGTCCGACGTGTAAAATATCATTTAACGATACTCCAGAGTCGGTGTGAGTGCATGCGTCAAGGACAATGCGCAGTTTGGAAGTGAGTTTATCCTCGCGCATCACTCCATGATGCGGTATAACATAACCCTTGCTATAATTTTGTGGTTCCAGAATTTCTTTAAGATAACCCTTAGTTAGGTATTTGTGATTTAAATGCAGGATTTTTATGAAATTTGCGTTCTAAATGAAGGAATCGTTTACGAGCCGTTTGTAACGAATCTCCTAAGAGGATAGTTTCGTCCTCGCAAGGTAAATCTACAACAAAGTGCCCAGTCTCCTCAAGTTGAGTAGTGGTAGAATAAAACTCCTCGCAATATCTGTCTTGTTCAGAGAGAATCGGGGCATCGCTGAGGTCCTCTATCTCAAAAAACTTGCTTAACTAGTCATGAATTGAATGCGTGAAGGAAACGCTGGACAGATAAGAGTGAGATACGTCAATGGAGTCGTTGACATCAACCTGTGCGTCACCCATGACTACGTAGCCTAATGTGGTAAAAAACGCAGAGGGTTGTTGCGGGGGTCCACTTTACCGGGCAGCAACAGCTCATAAATAATTTTGCCCCTAGAAGTATATCGACTTCTGACGGCTTAGAGAATTCTTCATCAGCCAGCGGTAGGCGTTTAAGATAATCTAGCGACGTGGTATCAATGGGCGCAGTAGGTAAAGTTACAGCCTATATACGTCCCACTGCTGGGCACAGGCCTCCTCTCATTTCTGAGAGGGTTTTAGGGCAAGGAAATGTCTGCCGCGCTGCCCCAATGCGTGTTGGCGAACTTCACATGTCTTCGAAATATTTTTTTTTTGATTTCTCAGACATGCAGGTTTCCTCACGATGTTTTCCTTCACCGCCGAGCACGTGGTAAATCAGCACTTAAAATTGCAATTAACAATTTCATTGGTGTCGGCGGGGATCGAACCCCGGTTGCTCGCGTACTGTGTAACTTACAGCGAGCGCTAACCATCTGAGCTACCACGACGCAGTAGGTAAATTACCCATAATTTGATTTAAAACCAAATCGTCAATAGCGTATGCTTTGGAGGGATTGATTCGGCTAAATAAGTTGATGTTCACCTTTCCCTTTGCAAGACTCGAACGATTGCCTAATCTTTTTATGATAGTTTTGCGGTTTAATTGTCTAATATTCAGCCCTAATTTGCGGCAACATGCGGTCGTGATAAAATTATTTTGCGAACCTGGATCGATGATGCACCTACAAGTAACCGTGTTATTATGGCGGTCTAGCACATTAACTTGCGCGGTACCTAATAATGTGTTAATATTTTGTGGCTTTGAAATAAGACATAGTTTGTTGTCTGCGCTGCCAGCCGACGGAAAGGCTACACCACCGGATAAATCCTTAAGCTCTGGCTGTCGAGCTGGAGCGGAGATCGCGGCCGCGTTGCAATCATATCGGGATTTGTAACAATTTGAGAATCCTTATCTCGCTTATTGATATAATTCGAGGTTTGCAAATGAATGGCGTGACCCACATACACGAAAAACATTAATGATTTTGCATGCGTTCCAAATATGCTTAAAACTGAGACAATTTGTGCATATACGATTTTTTCCACAAATTTATGGCATTTTCAGGTGAAAAATTCATGAATTCGCGACAATTATAAATATGGACGTACGATTTATTACAAAGTCTACATGTTGTCGATGTAACGTCATTAGAATTCGATGTAATATAAGAATGCGAGATCTTTGGAACGGCAGGCAACTTGTGTTTATCACATTCTTTCGTTGACACTTTGTATGCGGGTGCGTTTACGCGTTGCATTATTTTCACTTGACCCTTTACGAAATTAATAAAGCTGTTATAATTAGGTATGTCCACGTCTCGTACAGAAATTTCAAATGACTTTGAAGTGTAGCGATCTAAGCGCCACTTCAAAGGCATGAAATATACATAATCACAAAGATTTGGTATATTTAATCCTTTAAGAGCGGCGATTGATGCGGCGTTTTTATCAATGAATGCCTCCAATTGAGTTGAAGTTGCGGGATTAGGTAAAGCTTTCATCTCTAATATTGAATCGAGAAAAGTACTCGCGAGGTAACGCTTGTCCTGATATTTTTTGATTAAAGCATCCCATATAGCATCGTAATTATCAGCGGTGGGGTTAATACCCGAAAAAACATGTTGCGCTTTGCCTTTAAGTTTGCTAACCAGATAATAATTTTTCCGAGTTCGTTAACTCAGAATTAGAATTAATCATCGAATTAAATGTTTCATAAAAGAGGCTCCATTTGGAAGGGTCTCCGTGGAACTCCGGAATTTCTATGGGAGGTAACTTAGGAAACGCAATCTTAGGCTTGGGAGCATTCATCGTTTGCGGTTTGCACATTTTGTTCTTAATACGTCTAACATGGCAGTACAGGTCTTCAAAACTACACCAGGCGTTGAACTCGGGAGTATATTCGGGATCTATTCCATATTTATAGAATGTATATCATGGATGAACTTGTGATATTCACTCCTGTTATCATCAATGGATTCGCACTGTGATATAAACATATCCTTGAAAGCGGCATCGTTTATTGCTTTTGAAAGATCGAAAATACGTTGCATGCGAATAAAATAACCATCACGACATGTTTCCTTAATAAGTAATTGTAATAAGTATTTATATCAGTTCCGCACAAATAACGATTCAATAATAATAAATGCAATATCTTAACAAGTCACACACACTATAAAATGATCAACGTCATCCAGAACACATGAATAATAATTGCGGCAAATAAAAAAACAATGGCGGGCGGTAAGCGAAAAAATTAACCGACGCTATGTGAGAAGTTTTAAATTTCGGTAAGAAATCGAAGTCCTCGCAAGAGGCACCAGAAAAATAATCAAACCGGGCGCGAGATATCACCTTGTGGCCGTTAAATACTTGATTGCGCGGGAGAATATATGTATCTTAAATTAGAGGAATTAAATTTACTTACCGAGAAGCTCGTACTCAAAATCACTAATCGGCGTTAATTCTAAATATTGTGGTGTGTAATGTTGTATATGTTACTGTATGTCTATGATAGTGTATAGTCGAAAAACACTAGCGATTATAAACTTTAAAACTAATTAAATTAATAATGCGGTAAGAGCATATCAAGTGCAACGGTATCTTGTAACGTTATCCTGTAATTAATAAATTTAAAACTAAACCCACTGCAAGACTTCAAGACACAGTAAGTTCATTCTGCGTAGATCGGACCAAAACTAATAATTAAAAAAAGCTGAAGGTACTCCGGGTTAACTCTGAAATCGGGACGTCAATCAACTCAGTCCCCCGTAACCATGAGTGCTGTAAAGCACCCGCAACGTCGGGAATTTAATAAAAATAAGTTAAGTTAACACGATAGAATCCGTAAAAGTAGTTTTATTCAATGTGTAGTGTTCGCGTAAATATAAGAAATCATTACAATTAAACTTTTTAAATCTTATAGCGATAACTGATTCAGTTGGACCAAACCGAACATTAAATGAACTGAAAACGATATGTGACAGCGGGTTGGCTATGGTAATGACAGGTGGAGCGCTTTGAAAATCGGCCGATAAGCCTTGAAAAAATAGGTCGGCGTAAGCACTTAAAGAATGAAGTCATGAAAATATTTGAGATATTTTTTATGATATGAGTATGTTGGTGGCTTATTTTAAGTCTAGCTAGAACATCGGTTCTAATGTATTACATTACTATAACATATTTTAATTTAAATCTATAGGAGAATAAGGGGACGCTACGTACATAGAAACTTTGACAGCCTCTCATATCAGTAGTACCTACATCGTTTAGAACCAGTCGGCATTAGAAGCGACTTAAATAAATAAATATTTGTCTAGTCTGTGGGACATGCCTAGAATTTTGACATTTTCTGTTGTCTATTGGTTTATGCGTTGCAAGTGGTGTAAAGTTTATTTATTCTCAGGTATGCACCACAGCATCCACATAATATCAGGAGAAAAGTGTGTTTGTTTATCATCCTTACTTTTATAGAAAAAACTCAAAGATTTTGTGTCATATCACCGCCGTACGCGCCCGCGGCCCACGGTATTAGATGGGGGAGCAAAATTAAGTGTTAAAAAAAGTGAATTCGTTTGTTGCCCCTCCGTGCAACACATTCGCGCATATCTTTTGATATCTATAGGCAATCTATGGGGAGACCTATTTTCTGAAATTAATGATATAATGTTTTAGTCGTATGAAAACTATGTATATTCAAAGTTAATTCTTATATGAATGCGAATGAATGTTCTTTTATTATATGTTAAAACATACACAACAACACAACAATAAAAACAACAAAAATACAGAAACATTAAAAAGCAAGTTAATTAGAAGAACAATTAGGCGATCTTCTCGCTGCACAGGGTACTTTTTCAGGCAACCAAACGCGTAAAGAAATAAAGCTACAGATAGTATAAGGTACATAGGTGGTGCAATATAAATATACATACTATGTTACCGTTACAGCTTATTAAAGTCCACTGCTGAACAAAGACCCCCCCATAGATTGCCCTATAGGAGGGATATTTGCCATAGTTGCTACGCTTGACAAGCGTGTTGGCAACCGCCTTTTTATTTTTAGTCGTTATTATAAAGACGCTGCTGCCCATCTCCTGGTTTGCTTCCCTCTGGCCTCTTACGACACCCACGGGATGATATGGGTTAGTGGATATTCTTACAACGCCACTACAATGTACATACTATATAGCTAAAGCTAATTTAAATTCTCATAAAATAGAATAAATATATATTAATTAGCATAAAATATGCTGTTTGATAGTTAACATTTTCAAAAGGGGCAGAAAGTAATCCTGAAAGCACTTTTGTCATTTTCTTTGATACGCAATGATGCTGTCTGCTCGATTAAACCGAGTAGAGCGGGGACAAAACAGGGATATTGCAATTTCCTTGTTTCCCGTCTAGAGTTTACTAGGCACAACTTCACGTCAGATCAGATACTTATTCATATACTCTACTGTATTATATGAGTGATATTTAAATATTTGTTTATCATTTGTTCATAATTATCAAAAACAGCTCCAACGATTTCGATGAAATTTATAATATTGGGAGCGAAAAATTGATCTAGCCAGGTCTCATTTCTGGGAAAATATGTTTTCATGCACAAAATAACAAGATTGACTTGCCCGCGCACTACGATTACTAATTTCGCACAAATATCATCTTCTCAACAGTATTATAACACCAAGAGCGTATGGCAATCTGCCGGAGTGCGCGATTTCGAATCCTGCACCTGAAATGTGGTGACTTATAATATGTTTTTTTTTTCATTTTACGTATTTTTGTCCACACGGCCCCACGAATATGTATATAAAAATAAATTATTTTAGACTCATAATTTTTTTTATGGGCTTCCGTCTATTTGGCGCTGTGCTTACATTTTAACCATAAGGTTACTGAATTGCTATGGGCGAATAATTTTTAACTACAGAATTTTTACAGAAAATCATTTTTATTATTACCTACAAGTTACAACAACTTTTGACTTATAAAAATGAAAAAGAAGAAATAATATGTTAGGTAACTGGGTTCTTGGAATATATAAAAATCGTCGGGAATTAATAAAAATAACTTATTTTTATTAATTCCCGACGTTTCGGGTGCTTTACAACACCCATGGTCACGGGGACTGAGGTGATTGACGTCCCGATGTCAGAGTTAACCAGGAGTACCTTCAGCTTTTTTAATTATTAATTTTGATCCGATCTACGCAGAATGAACTTACTGTGTCTTGAAGTCTTGCAGTGGTATGCTTGGGTTTAGTTTTAATTTTATTAATTACAGGATCCAAAGCAGGTGGTAGTACTCAGCCTCCCTGTCTATTGAAATTAGGATGTTTTTTATTCAATGTGTAGTGTTCGCGTAAATATAAGAAATCATTCTATCTCCAGCTTCACCTGCAATGAAAAAAATGTATTGTTTTTTCACGTTAACCTACCACGGCTACCACGTTTCTCCTCTGGAATTACATATCTCTTAAGCAACCAAGTCCAACCACAACCACGCCATCTTTTACCAGTTCGTGGCAACTGCCACGTTTGGCGGGTGGGTTGGTTATCGCAGTTTTTTTAGTCGTTAACAGAAAGACGCTGTTGCCCATCTCCTGGTTTGTTTTCCTTTGTCACCTCTAACGACACTCACGGGATTATATTCGTTTATAATTTCTTTTTAATGCTTGCCAAAGGTAGCGATCTCTTCAATACACTCAATGACGTTATCATTAGTAAAATTTTGTAAAGATACAAAAATTAGCTACTACTTAGATAACAAAGGTAATTGAAATTTATATTTATTAATGAGCTGGGAGATTTCTGCTTCGTCGGCAGGAAGCATAACACAGATGAGTTAAGAGAGGTTTTACTTAAGAGGGGAGAAAAATGATCATTAGGTTCTGCTAGTTATCGGTTTGTACAAATAATTTGCTCGGCCGGTCTTGTTCCCATATTTGCAAAATAACTGTTGATATTATTTAAAATCTCCTTTCTCTCTTTCGAATTGACGGAAGATATCTGATAAGAGGATTGATCAGGTGTCTTATACCGGCTAATTTTCTTTATAACTTTCCATAGTTTCTTATTGTTGCCTTTAGTATTTTGTATCGCTTGTTTTTTGTGGCTTCGTTTCGCTTTTTTTAATAACGTATTACAAAAATTCCTGTAACGTTTGTAACAAATCCTAATATTTTCGTCCGTAGGATTTTTTTTTCAATTTTTCATAGAGGATGTCTCTATTCCTCATACAGCGAAGAAGACTTTTGGTTATCCATGACTTACTAATCCGTTGTCTAATGGGAGTTCTAACCAACCTAGTGTTGTTTGTAATGGCACTATATAAGTGTGATACGAGTATATTAGTTGCTAAGTTAGCATCAGTACTTTCAGTAATTGGCCGGAAGTTTATATTAGATATAGAATTATCTAGTCCCGCAAAATCGATTATATATTTTTTATTAAATTGCGAAGAGTGTGTGCTTTGCTTGATACTGACAGCTACGCTCTCATGGTCAGTGATTGATGATTCAACAACAAAACAAGTAGCTTCCAGATTGGTTTTAATTATAATATGATCTAAACATGTTCGTCCATGGGTGGGTACAGTATGGCCAGGTAGAATGCAATGACTTGCTAGTACGTTTAGATAATCACGCGAGCGCTTATCTGAGGGCTTATTTAAAGACTATATCAATATTAATATCACCACAAATAATGATATTTTTATAGCTACTAAGGTTTAAAAGAAGTAAGTCCAAAGAGTTAACAAAATCATATATGTTAGTTTTACTCGGCGGGCGGTATATACTAATAATGCAAGAATTCAATTTTAGTAAGAGGCAGTTTGCATCACTTACATGAGGTTCCTTATAAGTTACGTTAATATTTTTATTGTAATATATTACAACTCCCTCATTTTGAGAATTATGAAAGTTGTTGCTATAATAAAATAATTCCCAAGGTCAGGAATTTGCCCCTTTGAAGATAGCCAACATTCTCTTAGGACTATCTTATAATATCCCAGGATATTTCTGAAATGTGTACATAGTGAATTTTTTAATAAAAAAATCATTTTATTAATAAACATTTTTTATAAGCCATATTCGATTTTGAATCTACGGCCTTCAGCACCGAAACTAAATGCTTAGCCACTGCGCCACCGAGCCGTTGTCATTAACATAATATTTATTAGGTAGTATCAAGTAACATACCATAGAATAAACGTCCTGGTTCATAAAACTAATTTCATCATCAGCCTGCGGCAGCCCACTGCTGGACATAGGCCTCTCCCAAGGCGCGCCACTTAGCTCGATCTTCGGCTTTACGCATCCAGTTGCTGCCAGTCGCCTTGCGCAGATCGTCGCTCCATCTAGCCAAGGGCGTCCCACACTACGTTTGCCTAAACGTGGTCTCTACTCTATGACACGCCTACTCCAACGGTTATCGCTTCTGCGACAAATGTGACCAGCCCATTGTCACTTCAGCCTACAAATACGGAAGGCTATGTCGGTGACCTTGGTTCTCCGGCAGATTTCTTCGTTACGAATCTTATCCACCAGAGAAACTCCGAGCATAGCTCTTTCCATCGCCTGCTGGGTGACTTTGAGTTTGTGGAGTAGTCGTACCGTTAGTGTGCATGTTTCGGCACCATATGTGAGTACAGGCAGGACGCACTGGTCAAAGATTTTCGCTATGCGCTTTTTAGTTTAGCTTTGCGGTATGGGCAACGAAAAGACCTGACGAAGCTTCCCGAATGCTGCCCAGCCCAACTGAATCCGCCTATCGGCTTCTTTCTCGAAGTTGTTTTTATCTAACTGCACTATCGGGCCGAGGTAGATATACTCTTAAACAACTTCAAAAATCTCACCATCAACGATAATCGAATCTGGTATGACGTGACCGTTAAACATGACTTTCGTCTTATTTAAATTCATACGCAGTCCGATACGTTGAGAGGATTCATTTAGGCTGCTAAGCATGTCTTGTAGTTCCTGCAGCGATTCTGCCATGACGACGATATCATCGGCAAAGCGTAAGTGAGAGATGTGTTCGCCATTTATTATCTATTATTTCTATTGCCATTTAGATTTATTTGAAAACTAATTTACTAAATAGCAATAGAAAGAGACAAGTATAGAGATAATTAAAACTGAATTTAAGTAAGCGATTATCAACGATTATAATTAAGGGTTGTTTTTTATAACATAGCAATAATTTAATTTTTTTAGCAAAATGCGCTGCATAAGCACAAAATTACGATTGATAATGCATTACTACGCATTTTGAATTTAAAAGATAACAAGTGGTAAAATTAAAAATTTTGTACAACCGACTTCAATATAAATTATTAAGGATAACTCAAAAACTACTGGACAGACCTTGATGAAATTTATATGGAACTACATGAAATGTATCAGATTTCAAATTAATAAAGAATCATTGAAATCGGTTCAGGCGTCTTCGAGTAATCGGTGAACATACATAAAAAAAAAGATTCTGACGAATTGAGAACCTCCTCCTTTTTGAAGTCAGTTAAAAAACAAACAGCGAGACTGTTGATCTGTTATAAACAAATAGTACGATTACGTTCGTAATAGGACTGTTGTTATATTTTTTACAAGTATTACAATATATTACAAAATTAATAATATTTTGATTTGATTTAGTGGGTTCGAAGCCTGGGTCGGGCCAAAATCAATGATATTTCTGTAGAGAAATTTCTCAGTAGCATGCCAAAGTCAGGAAGATTGAAATGTTCAAACCCAAGCTTCTTACGCCGCTGGTCCTGTGACTGATCACGTTTCGGTCGTGTCTGATTGAGGTTCCATCAGACTATGAGAGTGGGGAATAAAGAGTGCACTGTGAGTGTGTACGCAGGACAGGATTATAGTGCACCACACACTGGTGTGCGCAGCTGTCCTAGCAGTCCTGCGCAGATGGCTAGTCTCCTTTGAGACTGGCTACCGTGATCGGAATTCGACAGGAGGACATTACCGTTACCGTTACCGCAACAGCCTATTAAAGTCCACTGCTAAACAAAGGCTTCCCCATATATTGTCTTATAGGGCGGATATTTTCTATAGTTGCCACGCTTGGCAAGCGGGTTGGTAACCGCAATGTTATGTTTTTAGTCGTCATAGGGAAGACGCAACTGCCCATAAACTGATTGTTTCCTCTGCCGCCTCTTACGACACCCACGGGATAGTATGTGGTAGTGGATATTCTTACACTGCCCGCTAATAACATAAAATTTAGTGTACAATGATTTATGTATATAACGACATCTTGCACTCTGAAATCCGTCGAGCCGTTTTGAGTACAGTATGTTACATAAAAAACAGCTAAATTCATATATAAATACATACATACATACACTGATACCAACTTACATAATGTTTATACGTTTATTCGTCTGTATGTATGTACACATATTATACATACACTGGACATGCATTTTCTTCGAACAGGTGGTTAATAGCTTAAAAAAACAGAAGAAGGTCCCTGTCGCAAGGACTTGATTCATAGAATTTTAAAATATTCATGTTTTTACTTTGTTTTGTATACATACACCTTATAATTAAAGGTTTACTTCAAATGGCGCCGCATATTTTACATATCCAGTTGCATACATAGCATCTGTCAAGAATATAATTATTATACTAACACGAATTTTATTTCATTGTTGCAGGTGATCCATATAGTGAGAACAAGAATTTGCCAACTTTATTTTCGGAGTAAGTATATTTTGAAACCATTCTTGAAAAAAAACTTAGGAATATGATGTTGGGAATAATTGTGTGACGGGGATAGTAAACGCAATTCCCAAGCAGTATAGCAAACTGTATACGAGCTGTATTGTAGTTCGTTTTGATACTAGAGGCTGTATTTTCTGGCTGTATAAAACTGTATAAGCGCTTATACAGTTCTTATAAGTAAAAATTGTCACAAATTATGCAGCTTTATACGTTAGTGGCGCTGTACTGTACAAGCATAAAAGAGGATGTATAACTGCTGCATTACAGTTGTTATTTGGTGTGCAAGGAAACTATTACATTACAGATATTGTCTTATAAGTAACTTATAACGACAAACGTTCTAAATTGGTTTTAGAACGGAATTACAAATTAATATAAAACAAAAAGATACGTTTATTGAATTATAATTATATTCGGATATAATAATAAGTTATATTCGGATTGGAGTTGAGTTTTGACGATGGTAATTGGTGAAATGAACGTGCAAAATTAGATTTACGATAAACTTGTATATGTTTTCTATCAATAAATTACAGTGCCAGCAAAATAACGAAATAATACATTGACAAAATACTGAATACGATAACTAAATATCGGTTGTATAGGTTAGAATAAAAAAAATGGATATGAAGGCACATTGGGACACAATTATCATTAATCAAATTGAAAGTAATAGTATAGGCTTAGACTAATGTCTAATATTCCCAAAATTATATTTTAATTTTTTTTTTATGGATCTTAAAATGGCGACAATTTGCTAAACAGCCTAAACGGTATTTCGAAGGTCTTATAGTCTTAGTAGCTGTAGTATATATGTTATGGATTATATCATTCAGCCATTAGTTTTTAATCAGTTCTATAATAGGATATTTTTATTACTTACGCTGTATAGCAGTTTTTTCAACATAACATACAATTCTCTTTTGAGATACGTACAAAAGATGAAAAACCTTGTCTTGGGAACAGTGTTGGATAAATTTAATTTAGATTTAACATGATCTTTGTACTGCAATAAATCTTTTTCTTTTTTTCACATATTGATAACAAATTTATTTTGTTCACTAACACAATATAAACACGCAACTCATTCAAAATGGCGATATTCTGTCACTTATACAGATTTAAGTTGTATTTATTTTTTAGTTTTATATCACTCTCATAGACAGAAGTCATAAAACTACTGTATTTACAAAAGTGTACAATGACACCATAAGAATAAGTTTTAGAAGAGAGTTTCCGTACACCATTGTTCAGTAATAAGATTTTAGTGATACTATAATAACACTTAAGAGCTGTATGGATATGGATTTTTAAAACACTTAGACATTTAACAAATAAGAAGTTACTGAGCCAAATATATGTTTCATTAGCTCAATCCATCTTGACGTACTGTATCCCGGTTTGGGAAGGGGCCACTAAAATGAAGTTTTTGGAACTGGAAAGAGTACAGAGATCGTTATTAAAGGTGATGCACTTTAAGCCCTATAGATTCCCTACTAAAGATCTGTACTCTCTATGTGACCACCTTTCGGTCAGGAGGCTGTATATCCTTAACTCTGTATTAAGATTGCACAAGACACTGATATACAACCCCAGAAATTGC
>JAGSMP010002327.1:0-26373 GCA_029286625.1 Parnassius orleans | reverse complement strand
TTAGTTTTTAATCAGTTCTATAATAGGATATTTTTATTACTTACGCTGTATAGCAGTTTTTTCAACATAACATACAATTCTCTTTTGAGATACGTATAAAAGATGAATAACCTTGTCTTGGGAACAGTGTTGGATAAATTTAATTTAGATTTAACATGCTTTTTGTACTGCAACAAATCTTTTTCTTTTTTCCATATATTGATAACAAATTTATTTTGTTCACTAGTACAATATAATCACGCAACGCATGCAAAATGGCGATATTCTGTCACTTATACAGATTTAAGTTGTATTTATTTTTTAGTTTTATATCACTCTCATAAACAGAAGTCATAAAACTACTGTATTTACAAAAGTGTACAATGACACCATAAGAATAAGTTTTAGAAGAGAGTTTGCGTACACCATTGTTCAGTAATAAGATTTTAGTGATACTATAATAACACTTAAGAGCTGTATGGATATGGATTTTTAAAACACTTAGACATTTAACAAATAAGAAGTTACTGAGCCAAATATATGTTTCATTAGCTCAATCCATCTTGACGTACTGTATCCCGGTTTGGGAAGGGGCCACTAAAATGAAGTTTCTGGAACTGGAAAGAGTACAGAGATTGTTATTAAAGGTGATGTGCTTTAAGCCCTATAGATTCCCTACTAAAGATCTGTACTCTCTATGTGACCACCTTTCGCTCAGGAGGCTGTATATCCTTAACTCTGTATTAAGATTGTACAAGACACTGATATACAACCCCAGAAATTGCGACAGAAGAAGAAGTTCTTATTTTGTATTACGTTAAACGTCATAAGTATAAAGAGTTCAGCTGTAAGAATTTTGTTCTTATTTTAGGACTCTCTCTATGCTAGTCTTGTACATATAAATAGGTCAGTGATGCTAGTAATGAGGGCTAATAATCTTCCGTTCACCAGATATCGCTAGTTGAAACTGAGGTAAAGTTTTTTGTTACACAATGTCATTTAATTGAGAAGTTAGTTTTAAATAAAAGTTTATCAGAGTATCTAGAGTATTATAATAATACAAAAAAAACAATGCCTCAGTGGTGTGCTCTTTAGTTTTTTGCACATTTTTAACTCTTTTTTTATTTATTTTTTACTTTTATGAATATTAGTGGTTTGATTTATTTATTTTTAATCTAATTAATATAAAATATAACTAAAAGTACAAAAATAAACATTAACCTTTACAATTTCCGAACAAATTAACTTCCCCGCTATGAAATCTGTCAAATAATATACCTCATATTTTATATATACATAGCCGCTCTGGTGGCAGAAAAAGTAGTGGATGCCCTCATTACTCTGAGATTTACATACAAATGACCAATGACAATACAATAATTATGACATGCATAGCAAAGAGAATATAATCACTACGTTTAAGAGGCGGGACTTCAAGAAAAGTAAATGTATGATATTGCGCCAAGCTACTCTATCAACATCAAGACATGACATTTATTTTTTAACAAACAGTGCTGACAACATAGGCGAATTATAATAGTGCTGTAAATGTCTATGCTCCACTAATTTTATCGATATAACTTTTATCGATATATTGTTTATCGATATTTTTTAATAAAAGTTAGATCGCTATACTGAATAATTTATGAAAAATTTTTTTTTAACGTGGGGATTGAGTAAAAATGCCCATGAGGATAAGAAATAAATGTATTTTACACACAGCAATTTGTAATTAAATCTCTACAATTATTAGGTACAAAAATATGTATAAAGAAAATATAAAATAAAAACGCACTATTATACTAATAATTAATTAAGTAAAAAATAAATGACGACTCCGTAGCGCAGTGGCTAAGCGGTTGGCTGCGGCATTGCAGGACCGAGACTTCGTTCCCGCACTGAACAAGTGTTGCTATGCTGTAAAATAAATAGTATGCGTCTTGATGCTTGTTTTCATTCAACATTAGTTCTTTTTAAAGGGTAAAAATATTGGGTTTTTTAACACTGATTGGATTAAATTCCTTTTAAGTGTAACAAATACTATGTACAAATCGCTAGGCTACTTCACAGAGGTACCTATGTACATACTACTCGCAGAGATTGTTTACTAATTTTCGCTTTCAAAATGAGTGCTCATTATAGCTAATGTTTGTAGATTAACATATAAAAAAAATATAACCAGGTAATTACGAATAACTTTGAGTTTAGTTATATAATCGAATTCTTACCAAAATGTGATTTTAGAGGGATGTTATCTTTTGCTACATGTAAATGAAACCTAATTAACATACACATAATAGTGGAAGTTTAAATTAAGTCCACTAATGAAATAACAGTTCGTTTTAGTTGGGTTCAAAATCCTCGGATTTGCAATGTTTGCCACAAATATGTTTTAACATGTGAATCTTTTCAATTGGTGCATGTGCCAGCTATTTCATCTATTGCTTGCATCTGAAAAAATAATATAAATAAAATCACATTTTTACTGAACAAATAGAATGTTAGCAGTCACAATTGATAATGTAGTTTGTAAGTATAGTTCGTTTCGGATTGCCATCCCACCGAAGTATCAGATTTAGGAAATAGTTTGTTTGTATTTATGCACACAATCGTACACTATAAAAACCTGTCCTACATAGATGGCTAGTCCATAAATGTACTCGCGTTAAATATCATATTACAATTAAAGTTGAAATCACCACAAACCTTTCATCATCTAAGGGAAATATTGCTACTAATAGCCTTTTCTTGTTATTAATTTTTCCGCTTCTTGCACCATTTAATTCGCAAGTTTTATAATGTATATTTATTTTTTTAACAATTCTGTAAATGAACAACGGCTTCTATAACAAAATTTAAAGCAATCTTAATAAACAAAATTATACAAATATAATTCTTTGATTTGACATTTGAACCTATTTGATTTGACATTGACGTTAATAGACATATTACGAAAAGCAGAAAGAAGAGATTACCGTCATTAAAATTTGACCAATCTCGTACGTATAATTTTACTATGGAAGTTGCGCCAGCCTGATGCATAGTATCACAGATTAATATGATGCATACCATAGACTTAGAAATACTGGCGCCAGTATATTCCATAGACTTAGAATATACTGGCGTATTGACCACCTGACAGCCCGAAAACGCGTGACCAATTTTGATTTGTCATTGTGTGCGTTAGCTAGTGATGTATATGTTACTTAAAAGGACTATCGAAAATGATTGTCAAGGAAGCGGTAAAAAGATTATAAAAAATTGTTTAGTGCATGAAGTTGAATAACTTCAAAAATTAACTAAATTTTACCATGATAGTTCTAAAATATTTAAAAAATATTCATATAACATGTTCCTGGGAATAAGCTGAACCTACCTACCTTTTGTTGGATTTTAATTCAAATGTATAAAATTCCAGGTAAATTTACTGAAAAACTTAAAAAAAACTCCCCAATAATCAGATCAGAATGTTGTATTTTCGAGCTATGATCTTTGGAGAAAAATATTTACTGCCGTGGGCAGTTTCCCCGGAATTTAATTTTAACATATTGTTAATATAAATAGGTAGATACTTAACTAAGTATATACCTATTTATATTTTATATATTTATAAAATGTTTTGATGGGGAAACAAAACGGGGACACGGAGTACATAATGGCTGCTTTATTTTTCATATAAGTATTACTTGTGATAATTACAAACATTTAATAATTAATAATTAAATAGATTATAGAAGTTTATTTTAACATTCGACTTAAGTATGAATGTAAACTTAATAATTTAAGGAAGGAAACTTGTAGGATTCAGTTTAATAAGATTGCTCTGTTTAAAGGCCAATATGTTTATGAGGCTTCATCATGCTTCATGTTTATATTCTTTCATCTGTCCCTGAAAAGTATAAAGTAATAATAAACTTATTATCATTTTAGCTGCATGAATTTTAAAAACATAATGATCTTAACACAGTAAAGTGCACTAAGTGTCTGAGGATACAGATACACTCTCTATTCTCTCAATCTCGGTATGTTAAGAAAATGGTCACTCATTTATGGACTGACCGCGGCAAGTGCAACTTAATTTCGCAGGTATATTGATCTGCGCAGCTATTACTTAACCACGAGTTCCTCTTCTCTACGACTAACGCTGTAGGGGATGACCACGCTATTTAAGCCCTCGCGACAATGTCGTCGGCCGTCAAGCATGAATCGGGCATTGACCGTTGTGAGTATCAAATACTATGGAATTTATACTATCACGTCTCATGCGCGGTCGTCTAGTAGCGCTTGAGGAGCATTACTAAATATCTATACCTAACTACGCTAAAAGTTTTATCGTTATAATTTGGGAATATAATCCGAAGTTCCGAAGCTCCGCTAAACCCCTTGGGGAAAATAGCATGATGCTATGAATATTGTACTAGTGTGACCGCGAGGCTGTGCGGTTGGTTAAGCAAGGTTATACATTTATTTTGGTTGATAAATAGATACTTAGTTGGGTTCATAATGGCTTAAAGAGCATAATCTCAAGATTTTTTTGTCTTTAATGTACTACAGTTTTATAATGTATGAAAATCTGTCTCTATATTTATCTAAAGTTTTGAAAGTTATATTTTTGAAGTCTTATTATAACAATATTTTACTTACTGGTACAAATAATGTAGAAATGACTCCTTTTAATAAAATTGTTTTTATTCTACTTTTTATTTTTATACTTCTCAAGAAAATGTTTGCTGCAAATTGTTGAGTTCTTCTTTGCATTCCAACCAACCCGTCCAATGAACCTTAACCACTTTTTCTAATTATAGAATCCGGAGGGAATCTGTTTGAAAAACGGCAAAATAAAATTACATTTTAGAACGCAAGCCGAGGATTTATTTTCTTGTTGTGTAGGCAAGTCTATCGATTCATTATAAACATTCAAGATAAATATCGACATTAATTTTGATATAGCTGAGTCAATCCCTAGTGTACATGTAAAATATTTTGTATAAAAATGTATTTACCAAATTCATGTCAATCATCATCATCATATCAAGAACGTGACTTTTTTCTTTGCAAAATATCAAAATTAACAAAATAATTGAATATATTCTATATTTTAAACAGTATGTTACATAAATTTTAACCAAAAATAAACGCGTCATAACATTGACGACATCTTGAGAATTTACCTCCGTCAGGATTATTTCTATTATTACCAGCACAGTCACTCACGGAACAATTAACCATTTTGGAAAAAAGTTACTTACTAAAAATAACCACTATTATACTTTAAAAAATTACAAAATATCTCGGAGCTATTTCTTGCTTGCCGAATTGTGCCGACCTGTCATTCAAAATCGGTTACAGAGTCATGAGATTTGGTATCCTTTTCTATCTTGCATTTTTGCCATAAGGAATTTTCTTCTCCCTTGCACACTATGTTGGTCTATACGCTAGTATATTCTAAGTCTATGGTATATTCTAAGTCTATGATGCATACGCATCGTAGTAGCCTCTTAGCTCTTAGTAGTCTGTGAATATTACATATGTCTACAGTAATCTTGGCCTAAAGGTCTAGATACCAGGCCATAAACTACAAAAAAAATCTACAGTAATCTATGACATATGTCATGTGGTCATGTCATAGGACAGTTACTATACTCTTTGGGTCATGTCATTAGCATAGGTCATCACAATCACATAGAGTATCTTTTCTAGTCATTACTAAAATATTGTAATAAAATAAGTTATCTTTAAATTTTAGTTGTAATAAATCCATTTGTATAACTTTATGTTGTAATGTTACGGTTATGATATCAGGTTATTAGCCTACATATTATTCAACAATGACTATTTTTAAAGTTTTAGGAAAGACTTGTGGTTTTTTTGGCTACGTTATACAGTATGCTTGTTTTACCCATTGTACCTTTGAATATATAGGAGATTTTGTAATGGTAAAATGTTTACGTAAATGTTTTTATTATTTCATAATAGAATGTTTCAAATATTTTGTTTTTAAACTAAGATTCTTATTTATTGTTAAACGATGTGCCTATATATGTATATTTTTATCCATATATGTCATTTTTAGTGCTCTGGGCCATCCATGGAGCCAACTTTGGAATCAAATAATATTTTATTGACCGAACATTTAACACCAAGGTTACAAAGATTGCGCCGTGGAGATATTGTTATAGCAAAAATGCCTTCAAATCCAAAGCAAAATATCTGTAAAAGAATAACTGGATTACCAGGTGATAAAGTTAAGGGTCACTTTCCTAAGCGAAGCCAAGTTGTACCAAGAGGACATGTATGGCTGGAAGGGGATAACTCGGGAAATTCATCAGATTCAAGATTATATGGTCCAGTCTGGTCTGATCACAGTCGAGAGTAGTTTGTCGAGTTTGGCCTCTGAACAAAATTAGCTCATTGACTGAATATTAACCATGTGATAGTATAAAAATTAATTAGTATAATTTGTTATAATTACAAACCTTTAATCGACCCATGTAAACATGTAAGTGAAACAATAATATGTTTTCAATACACCCCTTTAAAAACTGTTTGTTATAATTTTATAGTTGCTAGTCTTAGTATGAGATGTAGGAGATTGACGGATGCAGGTGACTCAGAACCCTGTTTATTGGCATTTGGGGGAGGGCTATGTTCAACCATGAACTCGTAATGGGGAGTAATGTTGTGATATGATGAATCTTAGTTAAAAAAATAAATTTAAGATTACTTAGTTGGCTTAACTTGGGTTTACTTCCGAATACAAAAAATGTATCAGGTATCAACGCTGGGATATATCAAGGGTGGCATAAATTCTGTGGCAACATAGAAACCTGCGAACAAGCGAATAGGATAAGAAATATCCTAGCTAAACAGAACACGCCGGGATCCATCTCTCTAAAGAAACCCGACGGAAGCTACTCAACATCGCCGGATGAAGCCCAACGCATCCTAATTGAAGCACTTCCAGGTTGCTGCGTAACTCAGGAGCAAACCGGCATGAAGATACACTGACACCAACAGCAGAATACTGGAATTTAGCAGAGAGTGGTGCGATGGATGAAATCCATTGGGCCATTCACAGTTTCCTCCCCTATAAGGCGGCAGGACCTGACGGCATATTCCCGGCACTCCTACAGTGGGGGGGGGGGGGTAAAGCCCTATTAGTCAGACCTGTTGCCATAATGAAAGTCTCCTGTCTGGCTCTTAAATATGTTCCTAGGGGATGGAGGGAAGTGAAAGTCACATTCATACCTAAACCAGGTAAGAGCGACAACACAGACGCTAAATCCTACAGACTCATTAGCCTCACATCCTTTCTCCTAAAGACAATGGAGAGGATGTGTGAAAGGGAATTAAGGGGGTCGGCGATAATGAACTTACCGCTACACGACAAGCAACACGCCTACAGCCTAGGTAAATCGAGAGAATCGGCACTTCACCAGGTAATAACAAAGATTGAAGAGGCCATCCAAAACAAAGAAATATGTCTAGGTTCCTTCATAGATATACAACGTGACCACTACAATGGTGACTTTAATTTAACACATGGGTAGGGGTAGTCTCCATTAATCATATTAATTTTGATAGGTTAAAATATTAGGTCCTTACATATGAAATTAGCATTTTGTTGTACTGACCACTTTGATCTGAAATATCTCCTCTTTGGTTAAGAATTCCAAATTCAAATTTATAAATTAATTTAGCTGGTACATTTGAGTTTTGAAAACAGTCATTCATTTGTTTTTTCCTCATTATTTTTTTCTTTGGCGTCGCTTATTACCGCACAATGGAAAACATGAAATATCGGTATATTTACGAGTACGAGTTCTACCGTGGCACCAGTGCTGCAGAAACAGCTCAAAGGATTAATGATGTGTACGACGCTGGTGTCGCAAAAGAAAGCACGGTACGTTTTTGATTTCAACGTTTTCGTTCTGGAAATTTCGACCTTCAGAACCAACCCCGTGGACGGCCGGAGACCAAAGTGGAAAATGAAGAATTAAAGGCTATTGTAGAAGCGGATCCATCACAAAGCACTTCAGAGATAGCTGCAGGCTTCGGGGTAAGTGATAAAACCATATTAATCCACTTGAAGCAAATCCGGAAAGTAATTAATTGAGTGAATCGAACTTGCATAACACGCGTCGACTGCTGTGTTACTTTGCTCATCCGACACAATAATAAAGGGATTTTAAATCGAATCATTACTTTGATGAAAAGTGTATACTGTACGATAATCAGAAGCGCTCGTCATGTGAACGAACCTGGAGACCCAGCCAAATCCTGCCCTAAACGAAAATTGACTCAGAAAAAGTTACTTGTGAGTGTTTGGTGAGCGCCGGTGTCGTTCACTACAACTTTCTAAAATCTGGCCAAACGATTACAGCAGATATCTATTGTCAGCAACTGTAAACCATGAAGGAAGAACTAGCTGCTAAACAACCGAGATTGGTCAATCGCTCTAGGCCACTGCTGTTTCACGACAACGCAAGACCACACACTGCACAACAAACAACCACTAAATTAGATGAGCTACAATTGGAATGTCTGCGACATCCACCGTACTCCCCGGACCTTGCTCCAACAGATTACCATTTTTTCCGGAATTTGGACAACTTCTTACAAGGAAAAAATTCAACTCCGATGCGACAGTCCAAACCGCCTTCAAAGAGTTTATTGATTCTCGCCCCCATGGTTTTTTTTAGTAAAGGGATCAATGAACTACCTATGAGATGGCAAAAGTGCATACTTTGATTAATTAAATATATTTTACAAAAAAAAATTGACTTTATATTCCTCCCGTACTTAACGCCAATTTCATTTATGTAAGGACCTAATAACTCGTAAATTGAAAAAAATTTTTTTCTAAAAAACTAAATAATAAAAAAGTAACTAAAATTGGGATCATCCTTGCAAAAATTAATTCATGAAATTACTTACCTAGCTGACTTACGTTAACTCGGAGCGGCAATGCGTCGCTTCGGGCGCTGGCAACCGCGTAACGCGTCTTATATCTACTCGTGATCGGTCCGATTCTTTGACGGATTATAATCAAAGAAACCGAGCGGCGCGCGGCGTAAGAGGTACCTACAGCGTTGGTGCTTAGTCAAACACTTATCATATCACCCTCTCTTGTTACTATTAGTTATAACTGTCATCACTAATTACTGCTTTTATTTGTCTTTATTTTAAATTTTCTTATTTTCAATGAGACCACCGTGTTGGCGGATACAAAGAACTAAACGGCGTGTCATGTTATCCCGCTCATTTGAAAATAAATTGTCACTTATAGCCATTTCCCTCAATTTCTCAAATGCATTTATTATTGGATAGCGTAATTGTTCCACCGAATCCACGTTCTCCGCGTACACATCGTCTTTGATGCACCCCCAGAAAAACTATGTCGAGTGGCGTGAGGTCTGGCGATCTTGCTGGCCATCTAACGAGGTCCAAATCTACCAATCCATTGAGCACCAAACGTGTCATTTAGCCAATACCTGCCTGTTGTTACAGAGTGTGCCATCTAATTGGTACCACATTCGTTGGTATCGGTGGACGTTTAGGTTGTTTATGTATTCTGACACCGTATCATGTAGTAGATTAAAAAACCTTTCTCTGTTCAAAGCCCCATTAATGAATACGGGTCCAATGATGTTGTCACCGTGAATAGCTGCCCAAACATTTACCGAAAATCTGTACTGATGGGCTGACTCCCGCCAAACGCGCGGATTTTGGTTTTTGGGTGCCCAATGGTGCAGAATGTGCTGGTTCCACATGCCGTTTCTGGTGAACGTGCTTTCGTTAGTCCAACAAATTTGGGAAAGAAAGTCACTGTCCTCTTCAATTTTACTCAGTAACCACTGACAATAATTCACTCTTATTAATTTATCACGCGATAGCAGAGTATGTACTTTTCTAAACTTGAATGGGTGCCACTTTTCGCGCTTTAATATCCTATGGACGGTTCTGAAAATGCCTAGCGCTCTGGCGGAGCCTAGTTTTAGATTGGTCTTCGAAATATTGTATCATTTTCAGTTAACTGGATTGGGTTTTGTCGTGTAGGCGGCCGATCAGGGCGACCTAGGATCCACTGGCCGGTTTTTGCGGATGCGCTGAAGACCTCCTATAATAGTACGAGGATTAGTAGGGCATTGTCTTGAATCTCCATATCTCTCGCGATATGTCCTTATCGCAAGGGCGGCATTTTGACGACATTCTCCGAAAATTAGGATCGTGTCCACATATTCAGCTGCTGTGTAGTTCGGATGTGTATTTGCCATCACGATCACAAGTTTACACAAGCACTGATAACACAAATAAAAGTGTCCGTATCGCAAGAGATGTAAACGTACCTACTAGATTAGAAAACGAAAACAAAACAAAGCGTCTTTATCACAGTACCATAATCTAATTACTATCCTAATTACACAAAAATTAATAAATAAAACAATAGGTAAGCGTCTTTTTCGCGGAAACGTTCACAAAAATATTAGTCGACGTAATTATGCGCATTACTGTGAAGAAGTGTGTCAAGGACACGGATTCGGCTAGCACTAGAAAAGAAAAGCAAAAAAGATTTCGGTGCGGCGGGGTGGGAGAGCGCGTCAACATTGTAGCGCAACGTTGTAGAAGGTGCTTTTGCCAGAACGAACTTTTCCAGCATAAAAGGTACACTCAGTAGACATAAAGTTGAACCGGCACTGATTGACTGGATAGTAAACATGCTCAGTACACGAACAATAAAGATTGCTGGTGAATCTCATACAATCCAGATTAAGAAAGGCTGCCTGCAGGGTGGGTTCTTTCACCTCTCCTGTGGAATATGGTCATTAATGAACTCATCAGCACATTAAATCCCAATCACTTCTACACAGTAGGTTATGCTGATGACTTGACAATACTGATCTCTGGAAAGACAGCAAGCATGTTGTGCGACCTGACCCAAGCGGTTCCCCGTATAGTGGAGAGATGGTGCAGGGAATACGTCTTAACCGTCAATTCAAATAAAACGGTTCTAGTAATGTTCACACAAAAACGAATGCTGAATAACTGTCATCTCCCAAGTCTTTTCAGCACAAAACTCCAGCTATACTCTGAGGTAGAATATTTAGTTCTTACCTTGGACAGTAAACTTAACTGGAATAAACACATAGAAAACAAAATCAACAAAGCTAGTATAACTTTCTGGCAATGCAGAAACATGATTGGCAAAAGATGGGGTCTGACGCCAAAAATCATACTGTGGCTGTACAAAACTGTAATTCGGCCCATGATCACATACGGCGCTCTGGTATGGTGGACCAAGACCAATGAAGCCACCACTATAAAGAAGCTTCAGCGCTACCAGAGACTGTCATGTATGGCTGCCACAGGCTGCATAAAAACTACGCCAACAACAGCCTTAGAATGCTGGAGCCCCTGCTTCATCTACATACAACAAGAAGCGACTTTAGCTGCCATCAGATCAAGACCTTAAATCTTTGGAGTAAGAATAGTGTCCCTCATACAGGCATAATTGATAGAATTCACTCAAAAATTCCTATCTTACAAGCCAAGTACGATAAGATCTCTAAACAATTTGTATTCGATAAGAAGTACAAGATACAATCAAATGAAACCAGTCAGCCGGAAGGATTAAGCCCAAAAGAGCTTAAAGTTTTCACCGATGGTTCTAAAACAAATGAAGGTATAGGATTCCAGATCCTACACCTTCATTTGTTTATTTTTATATTTTTTATATTTCTATACTTTCTCTGAAGACCTCAATATCCACATATGCACACCGCTGGGTACCTATAACACAGTCTTTCAGGCGGAATGTATGGGTATCATTCAAGCGGCCATAGCAATAGATGCTAGGAAGGTTAATGACTTCTCCATCAGAATACTCACCGACAGTAGGGCGGTACTACAAGCTCTGAGTTGCAATGTGGTGAACTCGGGACTAATATATGAATGCCATCAACGATTAAATGAGGTATGTAAAAACAACAATGTGACTCTGCATTGGATAAAGGGACAGTGGATCCAGAGGCAACGATGCAGCAGACGAACTGGCCAGAAGAGGATCGGCTCTGGCCACTATAGGGCTGGAACCAATCATACCAATCCCTTTTGGTAACGTTTGTTCACTGGTACGTAGACACTTCACTAATCAATACGTTCAGCTTTGGAAAAATCTAGTAGACTGTAGACAAGCTAGGAAGGTCCTGCCTGAAATAAACAGTCGTTTAACCAAAGTTCTAATGAGACTGAACAAGTCGCAGATCAGGATAGCAACAAGTGCTATCACAGGACACGGCACCTTTAACAAACATTTATTTACCATAGGTGTTACAGATAGTCCCCTGTGCAGGGCATGTATGGGGGAGGAAGAAACTGCGGCCCTTGCTGAAATGTCCGGAGGTCGCTACATACAGGGCTAAACATCTCGGCACGCCGGGATCACTCCCCGAAGTTGCACGCAACATGAAAGGACTGTTGAACTTCTTCGGGCAGATCTCATGGCTCGAATAATTACATTATTCCTGCCCACACGCAAAATACGCGCTTAGACTTGGAGTTGCGGAAAACAGCCCGTCGTAAACTAAACTTGGGTTTGCTTTGGTTCATAGTCGTCATTTGCAATAAATTTTTTACAATAATTTCTTATACACTGGCCTCCAAAAAAATCGACCCACCCGTTAATTTTGAGTAACAAAGTTGTTATCTTAAGTATGCGTTGACATATTTGTATGTTTTTGCTTATGCGTTATAAATTAATATCTGAGTACCCACTTGACATTGTTTTAGAGGAATACAAGTGCTATTGTGGGTTTTTGTAACATTTTAAGCGCACTGATAAAAATTGTCGACTTGTGCATAGAGTACAAGTTTAGTTTATTTCGGACTTTTGACGCGTAATATTCTTGGTTCTGTGCATCGTAGTGACTTAATCTTTTAATTCTTTGTTGGAGCAGATATATCGTTACTTTTAACCATAAATATGGATACCACTGAGCCAGAAGCCGATCAAGTGGTAGCTCTAGTTCGTGAAGGGCTGAGTCAGCGATATGTGGCAAGGAGGTTAAATTTGAGTCGATCAGCAGTGCGTAGAGTTTATAAACGGTACTTAGAGACGGGAGAGTACCGCCGAAGACCAGGGTCTGGAAGAGGACCGTTTTATTGCCTTCACTTCTTTGCGAAATCGGCATCTTTCTGCTGTTGATGTTCAGGGTAGGCTGAGGGAAACTCGTGGAGTTTCTGTAAGTGAGAATACGGTGAGAATAAGACTACGGGAGCAAAACCTGACACTACACAAGCCAGCGACGGAAAAAAAACTCATCGGCAAGCAAGGTTAGAATTTGCTAGGCAACACGTGCAATGGAAACTTAGTCAATAGGAGACAGTTCTTCAGCGATGAAAGCCGAATTATCCTTGTATTCTGATGGACGTCGTAACGTTATGCGAAGACCAGGAGAACGTTATGCTCAGTGTAGCATAAGAGAAACAGTCCGGTTTGGTGGAGGCTCTACAATGTTTTGGGGTGGCATATCTTTAACCGGATGTACTGAGTTGGTTTTCTTTTGCAATCGTGCGGTTAATGCTGAAAGTTACATTACGCACATTTTGCAACCTCACGTGATGCCTTACGCTGGGTATATTGGGAACAATTTTAAACTCATGCTTGATAACGCAAGACCGCACGTCGCTAGAATTGTAACTGGATATCTTCAGGAGGTCGGAATTCCAGTTATGCAGTGGCCAGATATAGTCCGGACTTAAATCCCATCGAGCATCTCTGGGACCAGATAAAAAGAAAGGTTAGAGCCCGAAATCCAGTTCCCGAGACGTTGGATCAACTGGAAGCCGCCTTAACAGAAGAATGGGAACAGACACCCTAAGAAGACATTAAAAAGCTGATCCGTTCCCTTAATAGGCGTATGCAGGCGATGATAAAAGCAAGAGGAGGAAACACCCCATATTAGAGTAAGGTTTACATTTTTTTAAATGACAAAAAATGTAAATATCGATCTTCACAGTAAAATCGTAAATTTTGTAAAATGTTATGGTTTCAATGTCTCATCACATTTGTATGTAAAATATCCCATTTCACGCGCCGTTTTTAGTTTTCACAACCCTATAATTGCATTATTACATTATCAAGATAAAAATATCTATCGATTGTGGTCAAAACTCATAGGACACTTTTTTGCGAAAAAACGTAGGTGGGTCGATTTTTTTGGAGGCCAGTGTATTTATAAAACAAGTTTTTGTGGATATTATTGTGTTTAATTTATTTATTTTATATTTCCGACATTTCAAGTATTTTACAGCACCCATGGTCACAGGGGGACCAATGTGTTTGACATCACAATGTCAAAGTTCAATTTAAAATTATTAATTTTTAGTACAACCTACACAGTAAGAACTTGTAGTATCTTGCAATGGTATGCTTGGGTTGGGATTTAATTTTATTAAATACTAGCTGTTCCCCGCGACTTCGCCCGCATTTAATTTATTACGATTGGATTTCATGGATTTTAATTGTTTTGCTCGGAAACCTAATTCTTTTTCGAAAATAAAATTAGCCTAAGTTACTCCTTATAACATCAGCTACCTGCCAGTGAAAGTCCCATCAAAGTCGGTCCGGCCATTTCAGAGATTAGCCGGAACAAACAGACAGACAGACGAAAATTTAAAAAATTGTGTTTTTGTTATAAGTACCGTATATATTACTTTCATATGCATTTTGTAAAAAGCTGTTATTTTGAGATTGCAAACAGACACTTCAATTTTATTTATTTGTAGATGGGATCCCAAATAGATGTTAGCACCCAGCCATCTTTTCTCTTGAAATTAGGGTGTTTTTGAATTTGAATTATCTTGTGAATCATCCTTGGTAGGAATTGGTGTTCTTTTGTGAGGATTTGTGGTCTATCAAATCTGATGTTTTTGTGGAGTCAATATGAGTCTTTTTTACTATACACATTACACAGTGTGGAAATGGGCTCATTACTTTTTTCTAGGTGAATCGATTTTGATGATTATTTTTTTATTTGAAAGCTGGTGCTTCTCATGTGGTCCCATATAACTGATCAAGGTCTGATCAGTAGTTTTTGAGTTATCCTTAATAATTTATATTGAAGTCTGTTGTATTTTTATTTTTTATTTTACCACTTGTGATGGAGTAAAGATCAATATTTCTGTAGAATATTGTATTCACGTATCACTAACCATTACGCCAGCGCACGCGGATAAAGCAGTTCGGCAGCGCTTTTTCTTCCGACTTGCTTAACAAAAGTTTATATTTAAGGCTAGCTGAGAGGTTTATCATTATGCGAGATAGCCTTATACTATTTCTCATGAATCTGGCTATCATAACAAAAATAATTTTTCAATTCGGACTGGTTCCAGAGATGAAGAGAGAAACAAACAAAAAACTCTTCCGCTTTATTATAATAGGTCGGGGAAAAGTTTCTTCGTATTTTACATACAAATTCAAGACATTTTTTTTCAAAGTTTGATTACATTTAATTATAATATGTATGTGCCATTTTGTTTGATAACTTGTTGCCATCTTGTAGGCAGTGACAATCTCGTTGCTGTAGAAATCTTGGGATTTTTGATCAATAAAATGCGACAAGTAGTTTTGACAGTCTTCTCTTAATGTTAACCTAACACTACCCAAAGAATTCTGAAGAGACTGAAACAGGTGAATATCTGAGGGTGCAACCAAACTCTCAAAATTTTTTCTGAGTGGCCAAAGATGTGTGTGTTCTGGCGTTATCATGATAAAAGACCACTCGTTTTCTGATGAATTCCGGCCGATTTTTCTCAATCTCTTGCTTGATCAATCTTTTTAAAAATGGTTTGGTTTCATTACGTTTCAATAGAAAATCGCAAATGAGTACACGATTCATTAGGTTTCTTTCAGTGAGATTGTGGTACACAAATTTCGAGCTTTTTTGTATAGCCAGACTTTTTCAAATGCGTCAAAACTGTTTTGTGGTCAATCCTCAATTTCTCGGCTATGTCGTAACTGGCATCGAAATGGCATCGACTTTATGAGGGCGACCAGAGCGAGTTGCGTCTTTTACATCAAAATTCCCGGACTGAAAACGCTTGAACCAACTTTGTGTTACTCTTACTGATTTGACTAACATTAGGTCCATAAACGTCACAAATTTTTTGACGTTCAACCCGCGAAAATTTTTTCCTTTTTTTTATAATAAAACTTCAGAACGTATCGAATTGTTTCGTTAGATTCGTTCATTTTGGCGTAGATAAAAACTATTGAAACATGGCGGAAAAGTGTTTTTTACTTTTTATGTATCTTTTTCTTAATGTCCTATATGTATTGATATTAAAACCAGCCAGATACAAACAGTACAACCAAAGAGATTTTTCTTTTTGGAACGAAGAAACTTTTTCCCCGACCTATTATTATTAGTATAGATTAGTATAGATTGTCGCCGATATATTTATGGAGGATTTTGAGGAAAGCTCTTCTTACTTCTGTAAATCTAAAATTCTACAAGCAGTACATAGACAATACTTTCACAATTCTACCATTAGGTAAAGTAACTGCGTTTTAGACCATCTTAGCTCCTGAAATTCCAAAATTCAGTTCACAAATTCTTTAACATTTCTAGATGTATTAGTAATTCGGATAACACCTTGGGTCACGCTGTGTATAGAAAAAAGAACCATACTAACAGATATTTGAACGGTTAATCTCAGCACCATCCTTCACAGTTTGCTACCATGAGACAATATTTGTTTCAGAGAGCACAAAGGCCGAGAGCACACGTGAAGAAGCTGAACTGATGTGAAGAATCAATGCTCCGGGAAGTTTACAGTCTGTGAAACACTTACAAGATAGCCTCTGGAATTACATCAGATTTGATAGACCACAAATCCTCGCAAAAGAACACTGATTCCCATCAAAAACATCCTAATTTCAATAGAGAAGATAGCTGGGTGCTACCATCTGTCATCTATCATCATCATCATCATCCTATGATTACCTTTATAACCTATCAAAGGTCTACTAGTCTTCTGCTGAATATAGGCTCCTCCATAGATTTTTTCATAGGAGAAATATTTGCCATAGTTGCCACGCTTGGCGGGCGGGTTGGTAACCGCAGTTTTTTTAAAATACTTTTTAGTTATTATTAAAAAGACGCTGCTGCCCATCTCCTGTTTTCTTCCCCTTTGCCGCTTTCTTCGACACCCTACGGGGCGATATGGTGTTGTGGATATTCTTACACCGCCATTACATGGTGAACATCCTATAACTAATAAAATTAAATCCCAATTCTAGCATAATACTGCAAGACTTCTAGATACTATAAATTCTTTCTGCGTACATCCAACCAAAAATTAAAAATCGATAATTTTAAACTGAAGGTAGCTATGGTTAACTATGACAGAGTCTATAGTTTACATGAAAACCTCAAATAAAAATTATTATTTATTCTCCTTGTACGACAGAGGAAACTGAAACAGGAGATGGGAGCATCCTGATAACCTATCTAAAAACTGCACGTGCCAACCCTCCTGCTAAGTGTGGCAACTATGGCAAAGTCGCTGATGAGGCTATATATATATATAGGAAAGTCTATGTTTAGCAGTGTACTTATACAGGCTGTAATGTATAGATATCGTGTTCTGTGTTCTGTTGATTATAGGTATAAAACAAAAACAAAAAGTATGTAAAATGAATTTTTATTACCTTCTTAAAATCAATAAAGCTTGTATTGGAAGTTCTCATAAAGTTTTTGAAGCAATAAAACGCGACTTTACGCGACCATGACTTAACACCATACACTTATTTAACTGGCGATATTGTTTATGCAATCTTATTTTATATTTTTACGATAGTGATTATAAATTGTGGTTGATTTCGACAGTCTTTACGGACTCGGGTTCCAAAGAAAGATTGATGTATCTACTGCTACTTATCCAAACGCGGACATTCAACTCGAATGATTTACTGTAAAAATAAAAAAGTGCTGAAATAAGTATACATGTGTAGTGTACATTTTATTATTTCTTTTAATACAATTATATCTATAAAATAAAGTCGATAAATACTGACCGGCGTAACGCAGATATTGATATTATATACAATTTTTAAGACTACAGTTGTCCAATAGTTAAGGAAGCAGCCTCCAAACTCATACAAGTCGTGGGTTCGAATTCGCCATTCCATTACTGTTGTGAACTACTAACACAAGTTAGCTTTTTTTTTAAATTACAATTAGTAAATAACATATAAAACGACTTCAATTGACGTTGGATCTGATTAAAATTTATATGAGACCAGTTTTTTTCTCTTTCAGTGAAAAAAATCGTAAGCAGCAGCTATATTACTGGTATAGTTGTAGCACGAATGGGTCGGCTCGACCGGGGAAGGACCACGCTCTCACAGAATACCAGCTTAAAATAGCAGCTTAACGCTGCTGTGTTTCTTATGGTGAGTGTAGAGAACCGGAGACCCTCTTTACTGGAAACGAGGCATTCCATCTTAGTATTCACGGGTGACAACGCATCTGCATTTTGATTCGTAATCGAGGATACATGTAGATGTCTATGGGCCACGGCAACCACTTACCATCAAGTGGACTATGTGCTCTTTTGTCAGCCTTATCCTATAAAAAAAATAGAATGAAGAGAATACAACATACAGTTGAAAACCTTTTAACTTTCTCGTTTACTTGTATTCACCTCTCTCTCAACATATTTCTGATCTTTTACTGTTACTGGGGGTATATTTGCCATAGTTGCCACGCTTGACAGGTAGTTTGGCAACCCAGTTTTTTTAGTTGCTATTAGTTAAACGCTGCTGCCCATCTTCTGTTTTGCTACCGTCTTACAACACTCACAGGACGGTACAAGGTAGTGGATATTCTTACACCGGCACTACACGGTGATTTTCTGAACAAAAGAAAGAAAACAAATCAGAAATCTGTTAAAACTTAAATAACACGTATTGTGAAGGACAACAACTATATTTCCTTCCGGAGTAAGAACAGCTATGTTATCCACCGTCGTTGTACTCAAACGTGAAACATCTAAAACTTGAGATCCGCGTGGAATGAATTTAGAAAAATGACCGACAGCGTAGTACATCGGCTGCTTCACGAATTCGTCAGCATCCCATAAACTATGATCGGCGCATCGACGAAATTGTCCGCAATTTGGGCCGCCATTTTATCAAGCACAGATTCCAGTCGATCCACCCGACCACGAAGTTGTTCAAATCCTACAAAAATGACACCTATTATAGTAAAAATAGAGAAGAGTATAATATGATAAATGAATAGTTCTTGTACTAAATGTACAATTCTATTGAGAAAATTTGTTAGTAATACAAAAAAAACGATATTCATTTGCCTTTGTCTTATTTAAGTTCACTCCCTTTATTTTATCATTACTCCAGTATGGTACAGTTCTCTTTCGCCATCGCCTTTTACAAGTCCACTGCTAAACGTAGGCTTTCGCCAAGGAATGCCACAAAGCAATGCAATGCGTTGTCACCCCTGACGACTAAGATGTAATGCCTCATTTCGGTTGAGCCGACCCATTTGTGCCACCACCATAATGTAGCTGCTGGCTTTACCATGATGTAATATCCTATGAATACTTAACTTCTATCTGAATAATGAAAATTCAGCCCTAATGAATTTCAAGTTCACCACAGCAAAAAGTCACTCAGAGCCACTGCCATACGGCGCAGAAGAGGAACATTACCTCCAGGATACTGCGGATGTAGCTAGCAGCACGCCTCCACGAGCCGATTTTGACCTTGTTGCGTTGCCAGATCGAACCTAAGATATTTTTACAATTACTGTAGGTAGTAAAATACCAAATTTCTTTGCTATTCATCTCATGATAAGTATACATTAGTTACTTGTATTATGGATACTCGCAGCCAACTCCTGACTCGGAAGATTATAAGTGCGTCCTGACCCAATGTACTAAGATGAAATGCTTCATGGCCCTTTCACTTTTTTATCCTTTAATCGTGTGTATTATAATATAGCAATCGCTCATGAAACAATGTTCTTGAACGAACGCATTAAAAATCTATGTAAAACATATTCATACTGCTCTTGGGAATGAAGCGAAATGCCATTCTCTTATATATATAAATTAATAATTTTCAAAGGAAGTGATAGATTTCCGTCCGATTTTGAGAATGCGAGGTTTCATCAGATCTCCACGTTTTGAGGTCCTAGGAAGCCGTTCCGAATATTCCCGACTGGACGTCCGGCAGTGTGTGTGTGTGTATGTATGTAAATAAAATTTTGTCGTACGATATCTTTAGAACGAACCAACTGATCGAGATGGGCGACACGGCGATCGAAAGTGTTTATTGAGACTGATTATATTTTTAAGTCAATCGGTCGAGTCGTTTCAAAGATTAAAAAAGAAAACAAAAATGAAATAGATTTTCGAGCGTTGCGCTCAAAAATAAACAGAAAGTTCCAGGGATGGCCTGCAGGGTCTACTGTTTTTCAGATTTTTTTATTAGCTTTAGATTTTAATCCTTAGAAAGCCTTTTGAATTTCACTATTATATACCGTCCCGTTCGGTGCGTTGAATTTCTGTTAAAACTAGGGTTGCACCTTTTAGTTTAGTTAATTTTAGTGTAGTCAGTTTAAGTAGTTACCACCAAGTATATTTGTTTTTTAAGTTAAAAAAATAAAGCCTACAACGTGTGAAAATAAAGTACTATTTTAGCACGTTTATTTAATTTGATACATTTTTACGTAAGTTTTTGTTGTAAATGCTGAAGTGGCGGGAATGCTCAGTAGAAATGACATAAATTTGAATAAATTTACAAAATCATTACTACTGCAGGCGATAAATCCAAAAAAATCGTCAGAAATATTTTCTTGTACATAAAAGATAAAATAAAACCTTAAAAAAATTTTTCCCACAATATCGTATTTTCACATTAAATGTTCTCATCTATACTAATATTATAAAGAGGTAAAGTTTGTAAGTTTGTGAGTTTGTTTGTAGGAAGTAATCTCTGGAACTACTGAACCGATTTAAAAAAATCTTTCACCAAAAGAAAGCTACATTATTCCTGAGTGACATAAGCTATATTTGATTGTGATTAATAATATTTTTTATTAAAAGTAAAAAAAAAAGTATATGGTGATATTTAGATGTATTTTCCATAGACTTAGAATATACGAGTATATTCAAGTCTATGTATTTTCATACACGTCAGTCTATATTGAAATGAATGATTTTGTCATTTTGATAAAATTTGTTTTATAGTATGTTATTTGGTTGTATAGTTTAAGAGATAATTCAAATTATCAAACACGCGAGATAATGAAAATGCCGCCCGACGAATGCCGACGACGAGGTTGCTTTCGGTATGGACCGTTTACGTCTACGCTCGCGCGGTTGGCTACCTACGCAACGGACGTTGACGAAATTTGCTATATCACGAAGTTTACCAGTATTATACTTGGGCTAACAACAAATTTTCACGAAGAAAACGTGGAGAAAATATCGCTGGACATCCCGAAATAAAAAAGATGCTGCTTTGGGAGAGTATACAGTGTCCATCCTTCACAGTCAGAGTGTTTCTATCTCAGAATTTTGCTTCACCACGTGCGTGGTCTCATTCTAGGACTTAAAAACTGAACGGGAACGGGTTGTCAAAACGTACCAAGCTGCTTGCCGAGACAGAGGTTTGTTAGAAAACGATAACCAATTTTCGGCAAACACTGCCTGTAATAACAAAAAGAACATGCACCGATGTCATCAGAGCATGCTTAAAATCATCTCCCTTATGGAGTTCCGTTGATACTCTCAATTTACGAACAAATATGAGAGCCTATTTGAACGACAACTACTTTCTGCAACGACTACTCAAACTTGGAGAAGGAAAAATTACCTCTCCTAGCACTAACAGTAGTAGCGCTAAAATTGAACTTGACGACAGATTGGGCCACATAGTCCATAGATTATAACATCTAATAGACGCATAATATCCGGAATTGTCATATTGACGGATATTGTCACTGGCTTTGCTTAAGGACCATAATGTCACCCAGAAACGATACAGTGAATGAAATAAATAAACTGATTTTACAGAAAATTCCTGAGTCAAGTCAAACAGTATAAGTCAGTTGACACGGTGTGTAATATTGAGGATACAGTGCACTATCCTCAAGAATTTTTAAATTCTCTGAGCACTTCTGGCCTACCACCTCACGACCTTATGTTGAAAGTCGGCATTCCTATCATGCTGTTAAGATACTTGAGCCCTCCCAACATGTGTAATGGCACAAGACTACTGATAAAAGAGTTGCGGGACAATATAATCGCGGTGACTATCCTCACGGCACCAGCAGTGGGACAACTTGCTCATATTCCGCGGATACCCATGATTCCGACGGATTTGCCAATATCGTTTAAAGTCTGCTGTTTTCAGTCATAGTTTCATTTGCCCTCACGATAAATAATTCTCAGGGTTAAACATTCTCTTTGGTGGGCATTGACTTGAAGAAGGAGTATTTTCCCATGACCGCTTATGCTGACTTATCTCGGGTTGGAACTCCAGAAAATCAATACATTTTGCTACCAGACAATAACACAACATCAAAGTCTACAGAAGTCTTAAACAATTGACATACTCTTAATACATACTAGCAGCCAACAAGAAATAAAATAAACATAAAATAAATTCTAAACACTCAATACTAAGAACCACACAAGATAATTTCATCACAAGTAAAATGTTTGACGCCCAGCGAAGTGGGCACAGGTCAGCTAGTATAGTATAAAGTAGGTACGTTTACGAAATAATGCACAATACTTTATTATAATATAGATACGGGTGGCAGCCCTACTTAAAACCGATTCTTATAGATAGAAGAACAAAATATAATAAAGTTACGATTATATTTACTAGTGTGCTTTGTGATAAAGGTCTTACTTTTTGAACCGGTGGTACTTTTTGAAGTTAATTATTAAGAGTTTTCAACAATCATGCTTTTAACTTAATAAGTATCTCAAAGAATAATTAAATTTCATTACCTTCACAAGCTTCTGTTGACAAGAGTATTTTGTTGGGATATTTCCTTTGTAAGTTCGACAAAATAGTCGCCGGCATGAAGTTCCCGTAATAATGTATTGCTATTCCATCGATGTATTCAATAGACTTGGGTTCTTCTCTTTCCATCTGTAAAATAATTTAAGTAATTTGTATGTTTTATGAATCAATTCAAGCAGATATGTGTTGTGGTTTGCGACTAGCGGCTGAGAATGATTTCACTCATCCTCAAAAGGTCCATCCGTCTGTCGAGACCATTTTTCTCAGGAACGGGTAGAAGCATCACATTGAAATGAATAATATAAAGTTATAAAGTGCTAAATCTACGATGGATTTTGTTTACCTCCAAAGTATACAAAAATCAAGCTTCTATGTGAACACAATCAAAGTATACAGCGATTTTTGTCACATATTTTGATACTCGCAAACTCATCGTACAATTCTTATCATATTATACAGGGTTATTTTGCAATAACCGGCCAAATTTGCAGATGAGGTTCAGAATAGATAACATAAGCGAATGGAGAAAAAAAACTGAAAATTTTATATTTTTATCCTCTATATTCAAAATGTGTGGAAATGCATTATTTTAATTGCTTGTCATTCATAAATATGAAGCGCCTACTATTTTATACACATTCGTAAGGGAGTGTTGAGTTCGGAAGAAGCGCTCTTTAGTTGTTTTGACTCGGTAAAAACAAACGCCCCGCCTTTCCTTCCATCCCGGCATTACACCGCTGGGTACGTTCAACTATACATTTTTTTTATAGCCGGCCGACAGTCTTGACTTGATCGTGACCTCATTACGTACCGAGTGTCCGTAAGTGTCTACGTGTGGAAACTACTGAATTCTTCTGGATATCACCCATTTCATAATAATAATAATAAATAGGCGTAGGGAAGTGGCGACCTCACCGCCCGCTGACGTAACAGTTAAGTGACAAAACTGCTCCGTCGGCGCAGTCAGTCAGCGCCTTACCAAGAGGTGTGAGCGCCGTGCCTCGGCAGAATTGAGTGCAAGGTCCATCTGTGCTTATGGCCGCACCATGAAACGGTGCCGGGCCTGGGCGTCTCCGTTAATTGACGCCCATTCAATGGATGATGGACAAAAGAGGTGCGCAAAGGCCGCTGCCTGGAGGTCGCCAGGGCGCGTCTGGAGCTGGCGCTGGACGCGACAGCATGCGGGTCGCCAGCCAAGCGCGGGGCTGCAAGACCACCTAGTAGCCGCCATCCATAATCCCCACCAGAGGGCTTGGTGTCGGCTGGGTCTTCTCGGACTCAGCAAGCGGCACCGCCGCTGGTGGAACACGTCGCATGCGTTGGACGCAAATGATAAACACAAACGTATGCGGTATTTTTAGGGCAAGGGAAGAAACTGGAATGTTAGCGTACCGGGCTCGGATGCATCGCTTTTCGCAGAGCTGGAGCCATCTATAACCGTCACCGAGCAAAACCTGGCAGACCGAGTTCGGTACGTCCTGCGCTCCAATATATTTGGTGACGCCGAACTCGAACAACTACGACGTGAGGCTGTTCCCTCATCAGATGAAAATGCTACAGCTGGTAATGCGGCGCCACTAATTGCAGAACAACCTGCACACGTGGATACCGCCGTGGATATTCCAGTTGTGGTTGATTCAGAAGATGATGAAATATTCCCCACAAGTTAGAGCAAATGAGGAGCACATTGGAAGAGGCTATTTTGGAAACGCGCAGTATGTCTCTCGAAAATCGACCGCGACTTTCCCGCATACCCTTAAGCAAGCGGAATCGGGCTGTCGTTAGGGCTATCAAACCAATTCTGATGACCAGAAACGATACAGATTCTGAAGCCAGCCGGGACTTTTGCGGGACGGACTCAATTATTTTTGGCGCCGCACTGGCAGTTTGCCGTATTATTGGCGCCAAACTTCCCACGGCTGGATGCGCTACTAAACAAAGTAGCGCCATCCCAGCCTGGAGAAAAAAATTGAGGACCGTATCGCAAAGCAAAGCCCTCATCGGCAGACTGACAAGCTTCAGGTCGGGTAATAATAGACCGAGAATTGTCGCACCGTCAGGATGGCGTTTGCTGGGACAAATATAAGTTTGTCCCAGCCGGATATTACAAAAACTGACGGAGCGCATGACGCGACAGAAAGAAAAGCACACACCACTGGCACTGCCACGCATTTCTCGCGGCGACTAAACAAAACCCGCTCGATCAAAGTAGCATACCGCTCTCCCACGCGACGGGGCGGGGCGGGGGCCCCACTCCCGCGTCGCGCGCACTGCACCGCTCTTCATCGCCCGCGCCGTGGCCATGTTTATTATAGTATTGGCTGGTAATAATGTATATGGATAGATAAATTCGGCATTGCTTCGCTCATTCTGCAAGCAATGCGTGCAACGCGTTACACTAACAAAAAGCCTAACAAAAGCCGGACAGGCCGGACACATAGAAATTTGGCCGGACAAGGCGGACAGATGGCAACCCTATCCGGGCGACTTCGTTTTTATCGGCCAGCGGCCAGCGCCAGCGCCTTCAGCGCTAGACGCTTTGTTCCCGCCGCCTGAGTAACCATTATTTAAATCGCCCCAACCTATCATTGGCTTTCCAGCTCAACTATCTTTTATACAACTAATTGTTTACATTTACTCTCCACCTCTTTCCCTCGCTCTGTAGTCTAAACTTGTATTTCGAATTATCTTTTGTGTGGGAGTAAAAATATTATTTAATTCGAGGTATGCAGAACTTTTTATTTGCATAGCATCTATCCCAGTCGTCGATGAAATGTATTTTTATTTTTATTTTTTATTAATTATGACGGTCCTAAGCCCGTTTAAAGTATGAAGCGAAAATTGGAATCATAATTCGCGTCGTAGTTATTAACTTAGTTGCGAGCGTGTCATTAAGGAAGTAAATAGTAGGCAAAAGCTTCGTGCATTGACTCTTACACACGCGCGGGTCGTTGTCACATGAGTAAAGAAACCGTACAGAGGCAAAGCTCTAAGGAGCTGTCAAAATTGTAATTTATTTGGTAGGGTTGTCACAATAGGTGAAGACAAATGAAACAAAATAATATCTATCATATTATTGCATTGTCAATCAGACATCGGAAGTGGTTCAAATCTTAGTACAATATGTGAATATGAACAGCTTAACCCACTACCTACTACATACCAACAGTTACCAACCCACCCACATACCTACAAATGTTTAGTAAAAGCTTGTGTAACAATAAACAGGTAAAACACACCGTGTAGTACCCTCTTCTTATTTAAAATAGGATCATACAATAAAATAAAGGTACTACTTGAAAAGTAATAATCAAATATTTACTTACTAC
>JAGSMP010002326.1:0-26267 GCA_029286625.1 Parnassius orleans | reverse complement strand
ACCAACAGTTACCAACCCACCCACATACCTACAAATGTTTAGTAAAAGCTTGTGTAACAATAAACAGGTAAAACACACCGTGTAGTACCCTCTTCTTATTTAAAATAGGATCATACAATAAAATAAAGGTACTACTTGAAAAGTAATAATCAAATATTTACTTACTACTCCTTGGGATATTTTAACAAGTGGTGCAACCGACTTTAATATAAATAAAATGAGAACATCATCAATGTAGTCGAAGTCAATTAAATACTAATAAATAATATTGAGGATAACTCAAAAATTATAAGAATAATCAGATAAATATATAGTCAGATCTTGTTCAATATCTTGATATATGGGACCACATGAGAAGTATCAGCTTTCAAATAAAAAAAAGTAATCAAAATCGGTTGACCTAGAAAAAAGTTCTGAGCTAACACACATGCAAAAAATTCAGTCGAATTGAGTACCTCCTCCTTTATTTGAAGTCGGTTGTAAAGATATGAAATTGAATATTTCAAAGCTTTATGCCTTTTGGATATAAGCGCGCTTACTCAATCGCTTGCATAATCTTGTAATTAAAAATGTATTTTACTTTTTTTTAGGTAAATCTTTATGAAAATAAATATAATTTTTTTATCCACTCAGAGAGCAATTATTAACAGTAGCCGACATTAATTTAGTCCGTTTCTGAATTAATTCCCTATTCCGGCAATAAAATTAATCCCAAAGGGCCATTATATAGAAGCCGGTTGCAATTTAGACATGCATAATTTAGTCCTAATTGATCTCCTAGAGCCGAGTTCATATATTCTGTGGCTCTAATGCACAATAAACCATTTTTCTTTATTACTTATTTTACGTTAGTTAAAAAAAATATTTATTACAAATAAACATAATACTTCCTTTTATGCTAAATCCTTTTTCTATTGAAAGTGTTCGGCCCTGGCACTCTTTACCGCTTCATATTAGGCGTGAAATCCTAGAAAATTTTAGAAAACTTGTCAATGCGTACTACTTTTCTCCCTAATAGTCAGAGGAAAGGAGGATCTCTTTGTCTCCTTTAATTAACATCGTTTATTTAATAAACGAACTGTCCCCGCGACTTCGCCCGCGTAGTATTTATTTCGATTGGTTTTCATGAGTTTTAATTTTTTTGCGCAGAACCCTAATTCGTATTCTAAAATAAAAATACGAGTACTAAGTTACTCCTTATAACATCAACTATCTGCCAGTGAAAGTCCCGTCAAAATCGGTCCATTTCTAACGCAGATTAGCCGTAACAAACAGACAGACTGGCAGACAGACAGAGAGACAAAAATTTTAAAAATCTTTTTTTGTTATTAGTATCGTATATAATTTCATATGCATTTAGTGAAAAGCTGTTATTTTGACATTACGAACAGACACTTCAATTTTATTTATTCGTATAGTTTAATAAATTACTACCTATTTTTCCTTGCCTCGTGGCTTTTATTTTAATTATTGTTTATTGAGCTCAGATGGTTAGCGCTCGCTGTAAGTTGCACAGTACGCCAGCAACCCGGCTTCGATCCCCGCTGGCACCAATGAAATTGTTAATTGCAACTTCAAGTGCTGATTTACCACGTGCTCGGCGGTGAAGGAAAACATCGTGAGGAAACCTGCATGTCTGAGAAATAAAAAAACAATTTCGAAGACATGTGAAGTTCGCCAACACGCATTGTGGCAGCGCGGCGGACATTTCCTTGCCCTAAAACCCTAAGCAGTGGGACGTATATATCGGCTGTAACTTAACTTTTACTTACTTTTATATCTTGTATAAGTATTTCTATATTTATGTCCTTTAAAGGGCAAAAATATAGATATACTTATACAAGATTATGATTATATGTTTATATATGTCTCATAAATTACGTATTATCCTATGCAATGTGATTCTCTGGTAGAAATCGCTTCTAAGCGATGAGGACGCCAACTGTACCTTTACATAATTATTATTTTCTTGCTTATTGGTGTAAAATAAAGTATATTTCATTCATTCATTCGTTTTTTCGTAAATAAAATTCGTAATAAAAAAACTTATTATTTACAGCAGAATTGTGACTTCACTGTAGAAATAATTAAATTATATCACTATCTAAGTCCCTATATAAACATTCTGCAAAATGCTGAAGAACATGAAATATCTCACAGCCTCTAATCATACTTGATCTCATATGATTTAAGCCCAGGAACAGAGCAGTCAGCGGCATAGTATAGGTTGATGCCGCCAGGGGCCGCTAGAGTCATAAATATCACTCTTTAATCCCCTTCCCCTCATTTTTCCGTAAATAGCCGATAAAATATTATAAAAACAGTAAAGTTTTTAATTTTATTTAAAAATGAATAAAATAATATAGGTAATGTACATTTTCAATGAAAAGTATACAGTAAACTCTATTTTTGAGATTTTTTAAATAATCATGGTATCATTTAAAAAGTTAAGGCGAGGTGTTGACTTTTCTTTCTCGAATTGCAATCCCTGAGAATCCACCACCCTACTACACCATTGACAGAAGATCTGCGGATTTACTGTTGTTAGTAATAGGCAAGTAGATGGGGCCTAGACAGAGTCCTAGACAGAAAGGGAGCCTTATAAACATTATTAAATTAAACACATTTAATAAGACGATATATGCTGGCCGTATGAGGAAGCTCAAAGTCGCTCAGCGAACTATGGAGAGGGCTATGCTCGGCGTCTCTCTGCGTGATACAAAGACTTAAAAACGAGGATATCCGCAGTAGAACCAGAGTGACCGACATAGCCCAAAGAATTAGTATGCTGAAGTGGCAATGGGCCGGCCATATAGCTCGAAGAACCGACAACCTATGGGGAAGAAAGGTTTTCGAGTGGCAGCCTCGTACCGGCAAGCGAAGTGTAGGGCGTCCCTCCACTAGATGGAGTGACGACCTGGTAAGACATGCTGGAAGTCAATGGATGCAGGTGGCTCGGGACCGTGCTTTGTGGCATTCCTTGGGGGAGGCCTATGTTCAGCAGTGGACTTGTGAAGACAAATGATGATGATGATAATGATGAATAAGACGATATAAAGATACAATATGAAGGGTTTATATATTATAATCTTACTTACCAGAGTCGTGGAAGCTCAGGGGATAAGCGTTCGCTGTAAATTTCACAGTACGCAAGCAAACCGGGTTCAAACCCCGCCGGCACCAATGAAATTGCAATTTTAAGTGCTGATTTACCACGTGCTCGGCGGTGAAGAACAACATTGCGAGGAAACCTGGATGTTTGAGCAGTAAGAAAAAAAATTCGACGATATGTGTAGTTCGTCAACATGCATTGGGACAGCGCGGCGAATTTTTCTTGCCCTAAAATCCTCGACAAAAGAAATTAGAGGAGGCCTATGCCCAGCAGTGGGACGTATATAGGCTGTAATTTAATTTACATTAATCTTACTCACTCGCTTCCCTGGATCTATATATACGTATCGAAGTAAACTAGTTATAATTCGTAAATTTCAAATCCCTTCATTGGATTGAGCTTGATTACATCACAAACATCCAATCAGACCAACTTTGTTTTCACCCAGAAGCGTAGAGAAAGATTTGCATACGACGATGCATAGTTTTTGATTTTTGGCAGTTATAATATGCTGAGCCTTAGAGTAATTACATACATAATATGTATGCATAGAGAGAACCCACATTTCTACATAAATTGAGTCAATATACTTGTTTCGCTTTGTCTAATTTTATTTTCAAATAAGGCAAAAAGAGAAACACTATTGGAAGATGTTGTGTGTAATTTATGCGTAGAGCTTTTAATGACAAGTGGTGATCTTTGGTCTCTTTATACTATGCCAAATATGAGAGTAAGTGAACTCGTATCTTCTGATTTACTAAAAAAATTACATCCCTATTGTAATAGTTAAAATGTTGTGTGACATATTTAACAAACATTTTTTATTAAGATTTTTGGCTTGGATACTTGTCCTTTAAGCCATGTCTTCATTACATTCGGGATCTTCGTTTTTATCGATTTTTTCTTCACAATATGCTAATGCGTCACATTGTGAAGTTTTTGGGAGATTTTGACGACAGCTCAGCCCAGCGGACAGTCGATGACTACAGTCACTCAAATTCATAAGGCTCAAAATAACTTGAGGTTTATATCAACATCGAAGCACTTGTTTTGTTCTCGTCACGTCGTTTTCTCTAATAGTTCACATGCGCAGACATTTAATACACAAAATCGCATCACTTTTACGTACCAAAATCCACTTCCAACCCGTCGACGGTCAAGTTCCCGCCAAAATACCTTTCACAAGACATGACGCCTTTAATCTACAGTGATTTCGTTCCTGATGTTAGCAACATCGATATATTCGTTTTTGTTTATTTATTTATTATTTATTACTTTATTATACGTCTAAAAATAGAAAGCAAATAGCATTAGACTTATTATCATTCGAGCCATCAAGTAAATTGTTTTCTAAATCAAGTGATGATGATTATATTACATTACAAATATTCGTGTCGCAGACTTTAAAAACTAATAGTTAGTCAGGTATAAATACTAAGTCTTGACAGTCACACGGTACATAAACCAGTTGGATCCCATTCGTAATCCCAATTTTATATGCTGATTTACCACTTGCTTAGCGGTAAATAAAACCATCGAGAATGCTATGTATATCTGCTTGGGTGAAAATATTTCGAAATCATGAAGTAAAGGTAGGATTGATAATGCCGTGTAGCGGCGGCCTAAGAGAATCCGCTACCTCCTACCAAATAATATATATTATTACTTAGAAGCTCCAAGACCCCATACCATCCCGTGGGTATCGTAAAAGGCGATAGAGGGAAATGAAACAGGATATAGGCAGCAGTATATTCCTAATAACAACTCAAAGTTATAAAAAATTGCGGTTGCAAACCCACTTGCTTAGAGAGGGAACTTTGGCAAGTATTCCCCCTATAAGGCAATCTATGGAAAAAAAACAATGTTCAGCATTAAAATTTTGAAAGGCTGTAATTAATGAATGAATGATTGATAAAATCTTGAGGGAGCAGAGAAGAATGTTAATACGTACATAATCGATTTATTGGTAGTTGTGATAGAGCCAGAAAAGATGAGGCAGACCGCGTTCTTGTTGCGGTTATAATACTATCGTAGCAGTGCCCTCTGTGTACGTTCCGTGAAGCAACCCCGGTATTGATTAGACAAACACAAATAAATGAAATATTTCAAAGTGTTACTTAGTTATGTGTTTAAAGTTATTTTTCCCTGTGCAACCCATAATTCTAATAGTCAATAATTCTAACATCTAGGGATAATTTGGCAGAAATATACCTGCTATAGTTGATGCAGAACAATATGCAGGAGTATACAAGCTTGATTGTGAATGTGGTTTCTCTTACATAGGACAAACAAAAAGATCCATAAAAACTAGCGTGAAAGAACATATCGCTGATGTGAAGCACCGACGCTCCGGGAAGTTTGCAGTATGTCAACATATTCAGGATCGTCCCAACCATTAAATCAGATTTGATTAAACAGAAATCCTCGCAAAAGAACACCTATTCCTACCAAGGATGATTCGCGGTGCTATTGAAATTAAAAACATTCCAATTTCAATAGAGAAGCTGGCGGGGTGCTACCATCTGCTTGGGATCCCATAATTAATAAAATTAAATACAAACCCAAGCATACTACTGCAAGACTTTAAGATACTGGAAGCTCGTTCTGCGTAGATCGGACCAAAATTAATAATTAAAAGTTGAAGCTAGCCTTCGTTAACTATGACATCGGGACGTCAAACACTTCAGTCCCCTCCGTGACCATGGGCGCTGGAAAGTGCCCGAAACGTCGGGAATTAAAAAAGTTAAAATTAAACGCGATAAAATGCGTAAATTAGTTTTATTTTATTGACAACGTCTTTTGTTTCGCTAATGGCACATTAATAGAAGTGTCTATGGAATGGAAAACGGCAACAATCTTGTAAAAGAAAAAAAGGTGAGAATTACATAGCTATCTTATTTTGTAACACGTAAAACGTCATATGCATAAAGAGTTCAGAAACAGAAACAGAAACTTTTTTATTCAATGTATATTATAAATAATACTCATTGAAAGTCACTTTTATGTTTTTTTATTATTATTATTATTTTAATTAGGTACCACTGGTTGGGAAAAACCCTCTGTCCTGAGAAGAACCAGCAAGAAACCCAGCGGGATTTAAAAAAAATAATAGCTTACAATCAAATATTACATATTAAACAATTAACAACAAAAAACAAATTAAAAATAACTTGATAGCGATCACCTCATTCCCAGGGGTTATTATCATCCACAAAGTCCTTAATATTATAATAACCTTTTTATATAAAATTAGTTAAATAAAGTTTTTGAACTTTGAGCAGGTCAAATTTTGTATGTTTTCTGGGATTTTATTGTAAAAGCGTATAGATCGCCCCAAGAATGACTTACTGAATCGCTGGAATCGAGTAACTGGTACTACTAACTTGTGTCTGTTCCTAGTATTTACAGAATGAATACACTTATTTTCATAAAACTACTTTTATTTTTGTGTACGTACATTAAATTTACATAAATGTATTGAGAGGCCAAAGTTAATATAATTTAAATAAAAAAATTCCTTAAATTTTTGTCGGAGCGACTCTTTAGATTTTAAACCATAGATTGCTCTTATGACCCTCTTCTGTAAAACAAATATGATTTCAGTGTCAGTCACGTGTCCCCATAGGAAAATAACATACGACATTATGCTATGGAAATAGCTAAAGTAAACTAGTCTAACTGTTTCAACACTGGTAATATTTCTAATCTTTTTTAGAGCATATGCTGCAGAACTAAGTCTGCTTGTTAGTTTTGATATATGGGGGCCCCATTGAAGCTTCGCGTCTAGTGTGTTTCCAAGAAAAATTGTTGTATCGACAAGACTCAGTTCCTCCCCATTTAAAATTACATTAGTATTTAATTGTTTGACATTAGGAGTCATGAATTTCATACTTTCGCTTTAGTGCCATTTAAATGCAAATTATTAACATTAAATCAATTTACTAATTTAGATAAAGCATTATTTACTTCGGCATATTTTATTAATTGTCGTTTTAATTTGAAAATTAATGAAGTGTCATCAGCAAATAATACTATATCATGGTTATCCCCTAATATGTAAGGTAAATCATCAATATATACAAAAAACAGAAAGGGGCCAAGAATTGAGCCCTAATGCACGCCCATTTGTACTATTGACCCGGAAGAGTTCATATTATTAATGACAACTTTTTGCGTTCTGTTACTTAAATATGAAATAATTAATTTAAGAGCATCACTTCTTACACCGTAGTGTTGAAGTTTCCTGATTAATGTAACCGAATTGATTTTTATGAAGTAAATTATTTACATTATTTTTTTTTACATTTGTCCAAGAATAATTTTTTCAAAAAAATTACTTAATGTTGGCAGTACAGAAATAAGTCTAAAATTGGCAGGGTATAATGTACTACCAGATTTAAATAAAGGTATTACTTTACTATGCTTCATTAAATCAGGAGACACACCACATTCGATACTAGTATTAAAAATAATAGCTAGTTGAGGTGCGATTGTATCTGTTATAGACACAATAACTTTAACGGATATCCCCCACAATTAAGCAGTTTTCTTAATATCAATAGTTTTAAAATCTTTTTTAATTTTTTTTAATGATATTTTATGAAATGTAATATTCTTTGTACACGTATTTACATTTTATTTAAGTAATGATTCGGCGACGGCAGGAGAAGAATTCAGTGACTTAGTGGTTAATGCTGTTAGCCTATGCGGCTCTTACAGCTTCATCGGACTAATTTTATAGCTTTTTATACCTTTTCATACATTTATACCCTTTTTATAGCTCTATAAAAAGGGTGGGCAGATTATTTTCTTATTTGCACTAAAAACGATAAACTTGAGGGGGAGGGGGGGGGGGATAATATTGTGTTCAGTTCCGTGATCACTTTAACATAACATGGATGAGTTATTTAACGGCTAACAGGGGGTGGTGGGCCCCGGCTCTGACGGCTAACTCGTATCGTTCGATGTTCTGGGCGGTGAGAACCGCCTAGAGATGCGGGTGTACGGTGTGTACGCGGTGTGGAGGGGTGTGCGGCGCGCCCGTCTGCGGACTCGCTATGTCTCATCCGTTGTTGTCCTAATAGTGTTTGTGGCACTAGGTGATTGTGTAGTGTTTGTGTGTGTCTGGCCGGCGACATTTCGGTCGTCGGAATCTAGCGGAACCGGGGGTTCGATTAGAACGTTGCGGGGCCTAGCGTAATGTTCGGAGTCGGAGCGTAGGTAGCTGCGTTTACCATTAGCGGGTTGGGATGTGTCTCGGCCCTCTCGAAATAGCGCTGAGACATATCCTTGAAATATTCAGAGATCGTCGGAAGTTGACAGTCTCTGTGTAGATCGGAGTTTCGCTGGTAGCACCGAGCTCCGGTTGCTATGCGAATGAATCTATTTTGGACGACTTGGAGGTCGTACAAATGACTATGGTTCACGTGCGCGAAAACTAAGTTTGCGTAAGACATGATATGTCTTACGCACGCTTTATAAAGGTGGAGCTTGTGTCTTAAGGATAGTTTGCTCTTTCTGTTCACTAGCGGGTGGAGGTGAATAGTGACAAATTTTGCTCGGTTGCGGACATCGCGAATATGCTTCGCGAAAGTCATACCAGGGGATCTGGCGGCCGTACAGAGAGATCGTACCTAACGATTTCTCGGGGTTTCTGATTTGACGATTGAAAGTGGAGATCCTTTGAAAGTGTATTGCTATACTTTTATCAGGATTTACTTCGATTCTCCATAAGCGGAACCAATCGCCTAGGCGGTTGACCGCTGTTTGGAGCATTTTGGTGAGGAATGCTTTATTGGGATGGGCGACGAAAAGTGCTGTGTCATCAGCGAAAAGAGCAGTATTCACTACTGGGTCCTTCGGGATGCCACTCGTGAAGAGTGTGAAGAGTAGTAGGGAGAGGACGGAGCCTTGTGGGACTCCAGCCTTGAGGGGACGCTTTGTAGAGCGAGCACCCTCTATTCAATAGCGAAAATGGCGATTGGCAAGAAAGGCTCTGATGATGTGGATGAGCCTATCAGACACGTTGAGTTTATACAGCTTGTAAAGCAAGCCGTCGTGCCAGACTTTGTCAAACTTTTTTACGACATCGAGGAAGAGGGCACTGATCGTGGTGGTTCTGTAACTTCTTTGTGGGAGGTTGAATCCTTTCAGAATGTATTCTGTGAGGCGATGTAACTAGTCAGTGCACGAGTGTTCGGGTCTGAAGCCGAACTGCTCGTCTAGAAGAAGTTTTTTGGTGAAGACGTATTTACGAAGGCGATTCAATATGAGTCGCTCGTAAACTTTCCCCAGTGTACTGAGGAGACTAATTGGTCTGTAACTAGAGGCTAAGTTGCGCGGTTTTCCCGGTTTCGCGATTCCTATTACGTCTGCCTCTTTCTATGCATCCGGAAAGGAGCAGCTGGAAAGAAGAGCGTTGAATATGCCTACTAGGAGGCATACTAGCGGCGCGGCGAGAGATTTCAGAACCCTGTTGCTAATACCATAGGGCCGGGTGCTGATTTCTTTTTAAGGCTTTTAATTACTTCTGTGACTTCGTCGACAGTCACAGGTTCTAGGGGGTCCTGCAGGTGGTAGTGCAGTCTTATGCTCTACCTCCGCTTCGACCTCTGCAAGGTGAGCGGGATCTGTAGGTTCGCTAGAGAGAGTACATTGGCTCTCTAAACTATCAGCGGCCTTTTCAGTGTCGTCAAAGAGGAGATCGGAGTTTCCTGGCCTGATGAGGTGGTATGGGTGAGGATTGTTCTGCTTTCAGAGCTCGCGTCAACTGCCAGAAGGCAGTTTGTGATGGCTCGATATCCGTCAGCAGATTATCCCACTTATCCTGTCTAAACTCTTTAATGCGCTGTTTCACCTCGTTTTGGAGGTTGCGCAGACGGAATTTATTATCTATAGTACAATAGTGATCGTATTGTCTTAGGACCGCGTTTTTGCTCTAATTCGTTGTCGAATATCACTTGGAAGCTTTATGTGTTGCTTGCTCGACACACCAACCTTATGAGAGCATTCTTCAACCGTAGAATTGAGGTGGGCCGATAATGCGCTAATCGCCCTTGTCCGGCATTTTGTCTAAATGCTGGGAGGTTTTAGACTCGAGTTTGACCTCGAGCTTACGCCAGTCCACGATAGTTTTGGTTTGAAGGACCTCACCTGCGGGCTGGCCCAGCTGCAATAGAACTGGTCTATGGTCCGAGTCGAGTTCTAATATTGTTTCAATTGATGATATCGCCAAACGGACATCTTTGAATATCGCTACGTCAAGGACGTCTGGTTGGTGACTGGTAGCAAATGGATAGCGGGTTGGAGTTACCGGCGCGATAACATTGAAGTTTAGTCGCTCCGTGAGATCGAACAATGCATTACCATTGGGATTGCATGTAAGCGAGTTCCAGGAGGAATGCTTACTGTTGAGGTCTCCAGGTATTATAACACTGGAGCCTAGGTAAAATTATTCTGCAAAGTCTGATTCAACTATGCGTTTGAGTGGCGGTAGATACGCCGATACGATGGTAATTGGCGGATGGCCTGAGAGAGCTACTTTACATATAGAAACTTCTATGTTGGTTAGCGGGGGGCGTCGATTGGTACGCAGTGCAAGGACCTTTTGGAGTAGATCAAGGTGCCGCCTTTAGGGCTGGTCAACCTATCATTTCTAACTAATGTGTAGTTTACTATCTTAGGATCGCGATGGCTAGGTTTCAAAAAAGTATCTTGCACTAACATTACGTCTACATCGTGGTTGCGCAGGAAGAGCGCGATCTCGTCTTTTTGGTCTCTGAGGCCGTTCGTGTTAAAGAACGTGACAGTCAGACAGCGTGGTTTAGTTCTACCGAAATTTTGTGCCACCATTCTGATATTTAGAAGAGGTGATTAAGCGCACTGGAAAGACCAGATTGCTTCGATAAGTCCTATGTGCTCAATCGTAGCTTTGAGCTTGTCCTGAGGTGAGGTGGCTCCTTGGAGTTTGCAGGCCAAGGAGGATAACTCAGCAACGTTGATATTGCTGATAAAGCCGCAGACTAGCGAGAAGTCAGCGGCGAAGGAGGATGAGTCTTGTCGGTGGCGTTGGCCAACGATGCCCTTATTTCGAGGGGCTTCAACTGCAATCCCCGTTAGGTTGCAGATGCGCCGAACTTTAAAAATCTCCTTGCCTTCCGGAGACAAGTCTAGAATGACAAGGCACAAATCTAAGAAAAGATTTTTGTCAGTCTGGTGGTGCGTTCTGTGCACCTCTCGAACCGGGAAATTTTGACCTTTGAGGTCTTTTAGGATATGTTGCGTTTCGAGCTCCTTGGGGAGCCTGCGGATGACTACGCGAAGGTTGCGCTCCTCTGAGAGGGCGTACGTGTGAAAGCTTATTTGCTGGGTGCGTAGGTGATTTGTAACGCTGCGGAATTCTTCAGTCGAGTTCAGGAACATTGTGATGCCCTGACCGGCGTTTTGCACCTTAGGGCAATAGATTTTTTATTTTTCTTCTTCTTCTCCATGAACCCATAAAAGTCCTTTACTGGATATGGGCCATCCAGTAACGGACGTTTATGGGTTCATGGAGAAAAAGAAGAAAAATAATTTTAATAATATTTTACAAATTTAAAGAAATACGTTTTCAATACTAAAATTATAATTGAATCCCTGTAAATGATTCTATCGTGGCAGTAAACCGTATAGTGGCGGTGTAAGAATATCCACTATCCCATACACGTCCCGTGGGTGTTTTAAGAGGCGACAAAGGGATACTCGAAAGAAGAAGGGCAGCAGCTTTTTCCTTACAGTAAAAAACTGCGGTTACCAACCTACCTGCCAAAAGTGGTAAATGTGGGCCCCTATGGGACAGAATATGAAGAACTCCTATGTTTAGCAGTGGACTTTTAATAGGCTGTAACGATAACGATAGCGAATAAATTGTCAATTCACAATGATATTTTTCATACAATAAGCATGACAAACGAGCACACAGTCCACCTGATTGTAAGCTGTGGCCCATAGACATCTACTAATCAAAATGCAGATCGTTGACCCCTGAGGACTAATATGCAATACCTCGTTTCCAGTAAAAAGGGTCTCCGGTTCTCTACACTCACCATATGAAACACATTAAGCTGCTATTTCGCGCTGATACTCAATGAAAACGTGGGTATTCCCCGGTCCGAGACGACTCATTCGTGCTACAACCATAATAATATAGCTGCAGCATGGCTCTACCATGTATAAAAGGATAGGATAGCGTCGACGAAATTTTTCTTAGTTAATTAGATTTTCTTGTAAATATACCTAGTATAAAGATGTTTTTAAATATACCTAATATATTTAAAAAAATCCAATTTAATATTCCTAAAACTGAAATTTTATCTTCCCATAAACTCTGTTGATATACAACAATAAAAATTTCGAGCTACAACATTTCAACTCAAAAGCTTGTCTGAGTATAACTCATCGGTTAAACGTTATTAACATTTTCAGAGTTCGTATTTATAATACATACACTAAAATTCATACAGAAACAGGTCCAATGGCTCCAATTCATCAAAAAATGAATTAATTTATATAGATTAAAATTCTCACTTTAAATCTATATAAAACTGTACTATTTCAAAAGATGATTATATTATATTAATATTTCACATTAATTCTAGCTGTACAGTGGTTCTTTGCTTTTTCTACCCTTGTGAATTTACAGTTTTTCTAATGCATGTGGCTCTTAGAGCCAATTCTTCAGCTTTATTAATAACCTGGAGTTATTAATTCTGGTAACCAAGCATTCGCATGAAACGTTTTCCTTCGTTGTTTAAAATGTGTACAGCAAACTAGGTGGCAAGACTCCTTTTCTATCTAGCAGTCCGTCTTGGTAGTTTCCAACCAAATACTTACCTATTTTAACGGTCTGGTATCGCAATATATATATATATATATATACATCTATAATAAATATATATCGCGAAGAAACCTGCATATTTGAAGAATATATTATTGCTAAAATATGTGAAATCCACCAACATGCACTGTAACAGCACGAGAGACTTATTCTTCTGAAACCTTTCCAGAAATGAAAAGACGCCTGTGGCCAGCAGTGAGACGTACGGAACAGTACTTTTAATGATTTCTTATATTTACGCAAACTCTACACATTAAATAAAACTACTTTTACGGATTTTATCGCGTTTAATTTCCGTGCTGCAAAGCAGCCGAAATATCGGGTATTAGAAATAAATAGAAATAAACGCGATAAAATCCGTAAAAGTAGTTTTATTCAACCTTACTTTTATTAGTATATTTAGGAATTGTAGTTACCGCGGACGAAGCCCACAGCATTATCATTGCAGTTTTAAATTAATCCATTACGACATAAAGTCTGCACTTTGTATCAAAATGTTCAGATAATGCTGCAGCTCTTAGGCTATATGCATATAGTAGCAATTCAATCAAGTTGATTGACTCGGGTAATCCCAAAGCGTTCAAAGTTCGAACATGTCGAAAAATTCTATGTAGGGTAAATGTTTCTTCTATTTTTAAATTTAAGTAGTATTTCATCGTTGTTTTTTTTTACAGAATAAAAGTGACAAACGAGTACATTTACCAACAGGTGAACTTCCTGTTGGTAAGTGGATGCTGTGGCCCATAATTTAATTATACATTTATCCTCGATAAGAATCAAAATGCAGATGCGTTGATGCCTTTGGATTTACAAAGATAAGGCTTAATACGGCTGCAGCTTCCTACATATTTAATATGCCAATAGGGCAAAACCATTTACCTCTTCGGACAAAAGTCGAGTTCGGACTTTACCTTAGATTCCAAACATGCACGATAGAGGTTTCTTAATTAGGGAGACAACTTTTGTTAATTAACATTCATTAATCTATACATATATAAAAAGTTAAAGTATGTCTGTTATAAACTGCTCCCATTAAGATTAGGTGTTATTTGTACGCTATTTAGACATAAAGAACTATTTCTGTCTGTCTGTCTGTCTGTCAGGGCTAATCTTGGGAATGGCCGAACCGGTGGTGAAGAACGTCACAAACAGATATAAAACAATCAGGAGTATTGTAGGCTATGTTTTAGCCTAAAAATATGGATTATTTTTGTGAAATCGATAAACTCATAAAATAATATATGTATGTAGATCTGCAGGTCATTTGAAGTTATACGCAGACGAAATTGCAGCTAGTTATTTATAAAGTTGTCGTTTAGCAAAGGAAAATAAGAATGGATGAATCCATTTCGTCACATGGATGTCATAAGGAGTGATTATGGAAAACACCAGATAAAACTTATGGCTGCCAATATATGGCACTATACCATCGAATTAACACGTAGACGTGTAGCACAGACTAGCGCTGGGTCAAAGGTGCAAGACGTCTCTGTAAGCAGTAGACCGCAGGGTCTTCAATACGTTTGTCGAGCGTGACGATTAAATCAAATCCTCCCTACATCGGGAGAACCCGAGAAGTTAACTTTACGGTATGTTGATTGATTAATAAATTAGTAATGTCAAGTGTCAAGTCACATGTGGTGCCGGCGATATAGATATCATCCACCTATTTCGCTCGGTGATGTAATAGGCGACTATAGGAAATACGTAACATGTCGTATAGCCTCCTACAGATCGTGATATATCATCTTATTTACGACGTCTGATACTATATATATATATATAAGAGTTACACATGTGATCTATATTGAATAGAAAATTATTCTATTCTATATATATAGTTAGTATAGATTATATTCGCTCTTCACATACAACGTTCACTTAATGTTTATATACCCTGTGTTACATTGAGATGGATTGTGTTGTAGTTGGTTTGGATAAATTTGGGTTATCATGTAATTATGTCCTTCACGTTACATGAGTGTGTGATTGTGACGGGGACATAATTACGGTTGGTCGAACTGTATTGCTCTATACTGAATATATAGTGCAGTACGCTGTTTTATTGCTGGTAATGATTCATTGCGAAAAGAGAGTAAGTTAAACATCCACTCTCACACCTTTATTGTTTTTAATATTGTTTTTTAACCTCCAGAACAATTTCTAATAGTAAAGAAAGTTAGCGAGTTATAATTTTGATTTAAATAATTTTGAGAATAATTTCTATTTCTATTTCTAGTAGTATTATTTAATGATTTCTTATATTTACGCGAACACTACACATTGAATTAAACTACTTTTACGGATTATATCGCGTTTAATTAACTTATTTTATTAATTCCCGACGTTTCGGGTTCTTTACAGCACCCATGGTCACGGGGGACTGAGGTGATTGACGTCCCAATGTCAAAGTTAATCCGAAGTACCTTCAGCTTTTTTAATTATTAATTTTGGTCCGATCTACGCAGAATGAACTAACTGTGTCTTGAAGTCTTGCAGTGGTATGCTTGGGTTTAGTTTTAATTTTATTAATTACAGGATCCCAAGCAGGTGGTAGTACCCAGCCTCCCTCTCTATTGAAATTAGGATGTTTTTTAATTTCAATAGCCTCACGTATCATCCTTGGCAGGAATCGATGTTCTTTCGCGAGAATTTCGAAATCCTAACAACACCATAGGTCACACCGTGTATAGAAAAAAGACCCATACAAACAGATATTTAAATGGTGAATCCCACCATCATCCTTCACAGTTGGCTACCGTGGGCAAATCTTTGTTACAGAGAGCACGAGGGATCTGTGACAGCAAACACCTGGCCGCCGAGCTTCAGCACGTCAAGCAGGTTCTGCACGACAACAAGCTTCGGGTCCCGCGCCTACGTCACAGTGACCGAGTGAAGCCGGCCACAGTCGAGCGTGTGCCTGCTGTACTACCATATGTCAGAGGTGTCACAGACAAGATTGGCTACATCTTGAAGCGAGCTTCTATAAGAACATTCTTCAAGCCGCCGAAGAAGATTAGTCAGTTCTTACCATCCGTCAAGTGCAATATTCCTCTACAAGATGCAGGAGTTTGATTGTGAATGTGGTCTCTCATATATAGGGCAAACAAAACGATCTATTAAAACCCGCGTAAAAGAACACATAGCTGACGTGAAGCACCAACGTTCCGGGAAGTCTGCAGTTTCTGATCATATCCTAGACGGCCCCGCCATTACATTAGATTTGATAAACCACAGATTCTCGCGAAAGAACATCGATTCCTGCCAAGGATGATACGTGAGGCTATTGAAATTAAAAACATCCTAATTTCAATAGAGAGGAGGCTGGTACTACCACCTGCTTGGGATCCTGTAATTAATAAAATTAAAACTAAACCCAAGCATACCACTGCAAGACTTCAAGACACAGTTAGTTCATTCTGCGTAGATCGGACCAAAATTAATAATTAAAAAAGCTGAAGGTACTCCGGATTAACTTTGACATTGGGACGTCAATCACCTCAGTCCCCCGTGACCATGGGTGCTGTAAAGCACCCGAAACGTCGGGAATTAATAAAATAAGTTAATTAAACGCGATATAATCCGTAAAAGTAGTTTAATTCAATAGTAGTATTATTATTGTGATAATTCACTTTCTTCTTTGAATTGTAATAAAGCCAAAAGGGGGAACCAGGACACCCATAGCACATGGTAACTTAATTTGTAAAAAATGTTTTAGCTATGTAAGATATAAATGTAACTAGAGTATGTGTGAGAAATATTTTTATTTTTTTATTTTAAATACTATACGTACTGAACTGACAAAACACAACTTAAAAAGAAAATATAGAATGTAAAGTAGAATAATTAAAACAATAATTATTCCTTTGTGTGTACGGAGCATAGATGATTAACATTTCAGTGACAGAAATTGCAACTGTTATATACTCGTTTGCATAAAGCACTGCTTCAATCAAATAGCAGAGTTGATTAAGAGTCCCTTCCATATTCAAGCGCTTGACGTATCCGCAAATTACGTAATTGATGGCGGACACTGTGAGCTCGCTTTGAGCTAGTTGGAGCTTTGTATTTGAGTACTTTACATAAAAGTTAAGTTATTTATTATATTCTCTTTTCAGAAACTTACTTTAGCCACAAGTGCCCTTAGTTTATATTTGATTTAATCTTTAACGATTTTGTTGATAGTTTATTAGTGAATGTACCTAAATATTGAGTTGTAGTCCCTGGATTTGAATCCTGAAGTCACGGTAATGTAATAAATATTGCTTAGACTGCCTCTTTGGTCTATTAGTCAAATCAAATTGGCCCGGTGTAAAGTCATCAGATGCCCTTGGTCGTGTGTATACCGTCCATGTAACTAATTTTGAATGTTTCTGTTTACGATTGCTGCTGCACCATGTTCGGGGTCCTACAGGATATAAAGACCTTAAAACTGTCAACGGTCAGGAATGCGCAACTTATAGAGAAGCATGTGAAGCTCTGCATCTTTTAGAAAACGATAATCACTGGGATGAAACCATGGAGGAAGCTGCAGTGCCAGTCACCAGCCAAAATTAGGATCTTTATGCAACTCTCATATCATCTTGCGGGCTATCTAATGCACATAAATTGTGGGACAAATATTAAGAGTACATGGCGGAAGATATTTTGTGAAGGTTACAGCAGACACACGCGAACATGACATACAATGAACACATTTATAATGAAGCACTTGGAAAAATTGAAGATAAAGTAATGGCAATGGTAGGCAAAAATTAAGCGACTTTGGAATGATAAGCCCTCAGCGAACAACCGAAAATGAACTAAGTGATGAAATTATACGTGAAACAAACTACGATATACCAGCTTTGCAGCAGCAAGTAGCCGAATTTGTACCCGCTTGCTTCCCGAACAAAACGAGTTTTTGACAAAGTATTAGGACAAATTGAATCTGGAAATGGTGCACTTTTCTTTTAGATGCCCCTGGAGGAACTGGGAAGACATTTTTGTTAAATTTATTATTAGCGCAAGTACGGAAAGATAAAAACATTGCTGTGGCCGTAGCTTCCTCCGGTATAGCCACCACGCTGCTAAGCAGGGCCGCACTGCACATTCTGTTTTAAAACTCCCTCTAAATCTAGCCCAGGAAGAATCGCCGATCTGCAACTTTAGCAAAAATAGTGCACGAGGTATAATGCTACGACAATGCAAACTTTAGTGTGGGACGAAAGTACAATGTCGCATAAAAAAGCTGTAGAAGCACTAAATCGAACGCTCCAGGATTTGCGCAGCAATACCGATGTAATGGGAGGAATGGTGGTTTTACTGGCTGGTGACTTTCGCCAAACTTTACCTGACATTCAAAAGGGCACACCTGCAGATGAAATTAAAGCATGCCTCAAGTCGTCTATTTTATGGAACAAGGTTCAGTTCAGAATTCAGTTTAACTACGAATATGAGAGTGCATTTGTATAATGATATCAATGCAGGAAACTATGCTGACACACTATTAAAAATTGGCGATGGGCGGTTGGAAACGGATGCTGAGGGCTGCGTTAAATTGACGAGAGATTTTTGTAATTTAGTACAAAGTCATTCCGAATTAATTGCGAGCGTTTATTCAGATTTAACGAATAACATGCATGAAGACAAATGGTTATGTGAAAGGGCGATTCCTGCACCAAAAAATGAGAGCGTTAACAAAATAAATTCAGATATATTAAGCGAAGTAGCAGGAGAAATAACAGAGTATTTGTCAGTAGACACAGTTATGGACACAGAACAGAGCACTTCATATCCCGTAGAGTTTCTAAATTCTCTAGAGTTGTCAGGTGTGCCCTCACATAAGCTTCAATTAAAATTAGGCGTCCCAGTCATGATAATGCGAAATTTAGATGCTCCTCGGTAATGTAACGGGACAAGGCTGCGTGTGACACATCTTGGACGGAACATAATCGGTGCTACAATTTTGACAGGCGTAGGAAAAGTTGAAAATGTTATTATACCACGGATCCCTATAATTCCCACAGATCTTCCTTTTCAATTCAAAAGGTTGCAGTTCCCTATTAAGTTCAGTTTTGCAATGACAATTAATAAAGCGCAAGGGCAAACGTTACAGGTAGCGGGGGTCAACTTAGAAAAACCGTGCTTCTCCCATGGTCAGAATCTCCACATTCTTTCCCCGAATGGAAAAACATATAACATTGTGTCTACTGTACACACACGTCTTAAAATAGTGTTCAGTTAGTTTTTTTTCCAAAATTCCCACAATCAATTAATCAGAATTCCCACAGATCTTCCCTTTCAATTCAAAATTTCCTATTTAGCTCAGTTTCTTTTCAATTCCAAATGCTGCACCTCTGACGGACCTATTAAGCTCAGTTTCCTTTCAACTCAAAAGGCTGCATCTCTGACGGATCTTTTATTTGGCTCAGTTTCTTTTCAATTCAGAAAACTGCATCTCTGACGAATCAATTTAGCTCAGTTTCTTTTCAAAAGTCTGCATCCCTGACGGATAATTATGCTCAGTTTCCTTTAATTAAAAAAATATCCCATTTCCATTTGGAATAAACAGGCTATCTTCATGCTTTCCTATACGCTGCGTTTTAAAACATTTAAATAGGCTGACGAATCAGTTTTACTCAGTTTCCTTTAATGGCTGCATCTCTGACAAATCTATAAAACTCAGTTTTCTTTCAATTCAAAAAGCAACCAGTGAACATGCGGGCGAAGCCGCGGGTAACAGCTAGTTAATTTATATAGATTAAAATTCTCACTTTAAATCTATATAAAACTGTACTCTTTCAAAATATGATTATATTATTTTAATATTTCACATTAATTCTAGCGCCGGGTAAATTAACTATGTACTATTAACTACTAGGTGGTAAGGTTTCTCTGTCCCGGGATCGAACTCCGCTCGCGTACAATGTAATTTTTAGCTGATTTAAAACAAGTAGTAAAATTAAAAAATTTCAATTCAATTCAAATTCTCAGTCCAATTGTAAATATATATATATATATATATATATATATATATATATATATATGTATAAAGATAGATCTGCTTTTAGTATCAGATATTAAAAGAATTAAGACCAAATAATTTTGGTACTTATGAATTATGTTTAGAGTCGGGATAAATATGAAAATTTTATTATCAAATATTGGTACTTAATTACGTAAAAATATAAAAATTTGCTTGAATTGCTTAAACATTTCTGTCTTTGAGTAATCAAGAAAGCTTTCAATATATAAATATTTAGCCCGTATTAAGTGAAGGCACAAACGTGAGCTGTAAGTCTATTTAAATGTTGTTCACTGAGCCGAACCATCCGTAATATTAAACTAATTTTCAATCTTATTAACCTAAAATATTTTTTTAAATAATTTTATTACTTTTCTGTTTTTTTTTTTCATCGTTACGAACCGTAGTTAAGCTCTCGTTTATAACTCGGGAGCAAACTGAGTACAATCCTCGGCGACATCAATGAAGTTGATCAATACAATTTTACATGCTGTGCACCGAAAACATCCAGGTCATAATAAAAGCCCACAAACACACTATGCAGTACAGTGGTACTTTGCTTTTTCTACCCTTGTGAATTACAGTTTTTCTAATGCATGTGGCTCTTAGAGCCAATTCTTCAGCTTTATTAATTACCTGGAGTTATTAATTCTGGTAACCAAGCATTCGCATGAAACGTTTTCCTTCGTTGTTTAAAATGTGTACAGCAAACTAGGTGGCAAGACTACTTTTCTATCTAGCAGTCCGTCTTGGTAGGTTCCAACCAACTACTTACCTATTTTTAACGGTCTGATATCGCAATAGATATATATCTATTATTATATATATAATCTATTATTTGAAGATTATAATATTGCTAAAATATGTGAAATCCACCAACATTTACTGTAACAGCACGAGAGACTTATTCTTCTGAAACCTTTCCAGAAATGAAAAGACGCCTGTGGCCAGCAGTGAGACGTACGGAACAGTACTTTTAATGATTTCTTATATTTACGCAAACTCTACACATTAAATAAAACTACTTTTACGGATTTTATCGCGTTTAATTTCCGTGCTGCAAAGCACCCGAAATATCGGGTATTAGAAATAAGTAGAAATAAACGCGATAAAATCCGTAAAAGTAGTTTTATTCAACCTTACTTTTATTAGTATATTTAGGAATTGTAGTTACCGCGGACGAAGCCCACAGCATTACCATTGCAGTTTTAAATTAATCCATTACGACATAAAGTCTGCACTTTGTATCGAAATGTTCAGATAAATGCTGCAGCTCTTAGGCTATATGCATATAGCAATTCAATCAAGTTGATTGACTCGGGTAATCCCAAAGCGTTCAAATTCGAACATGTCGAAAAATTCTATGTAGGGTAAATGTTTCTTCTATTTTTAAATTTAAGAAGTAGTTCATCGTTGTTTTTTTTTTTACAGAATAAAAGTGACTAACGAGCACATTTACCAACAGGTGGACTACCTGTTGGTAAGTGGATGCTGTGGATCATAACTTAATTATACATTTATCCTCGATAAGAATCAAAATGCAGATGTGTTGAGGATTAAGATGAAATGCCTCATTTCCAGTAAAAAGAGTTCCCGGTTCTATACACTAACCATACGAAACACAGCAGCATTAATCTGCTATTTTCCACGGTCGAGCCGCCCATTAGTACTGCAACCACAATATAGCTGCAGTGTGGCTCTACCACGTATAAATATAAAACATAAATAAGTTATACAAAAGCATTACTCTATGTTACATAAATAATTTTCGTCAGCCTTTGGATTTACAAAGATAAGGCTTAATACGGCTGCAGCTTCCTACATATTTAATATGCCAATAGGGCAAAACCATTTACCTCTTTGGACAAAAGTCGAGTTTGGACTTTACCTTAGTTTCCATACATGCACGATAGAGGTTCCTTAATTAGGGAGACAACTTTTGTTAATTAACATTCATTAATCTATACATATATAAAAAGTTGAAGTATGTCTGTTATAAACTGCCTCCCATTAAGATTACGTGTTATTTATACGCTATTTAGACATAAAGAACTAATTCTGTCTGTCTGTCTGTCTGTCAGGGCTAATCTTGGGAATGGCCGAACCGGTGGTGAAGAACGTCACAAACAGATATAAAACAGTCAGGAGTATTGTAGGCTAAGCCTAAAAATATGGATTATTTTTGTGAAATCGATAAACTCATAAAATAATATATGTATGTAGATCTGCAGGTCATTTGAAGTTATACGCAGACGAAATTGCAGCTAGTTATTTATAAAGTTGTCGTTTAGCAGAGGAAAATAAGAATGGATGAATCCATTTCGTCACATGGATGTCATAAGGAGTGATTATGGAAAACACCAGATAAAGCTTATGGCTGCCAATATATGGCACTATACCATCGAATTAACACGTAGACGTGTAGCACAGACTAGCGCTGGGTCAAAGGTGCAAGACGTCTCTGTATCTTCGGTCGTCAATACGTTTGTCGAGCGTGACGATTAAAGCAAATCCTCCCTACATCGGGAGAACCCGAGAAGTTAATTTTACGGTATGTTGATTGATTAATAAATTAGTAATGTCAAGTGTCGAGTTACATGTGGTGCCGTGATATATCATCTTATTTACGACGTCTGATACTATATATATATATATAAGAGTTACACATGTGATCTATATTGAATAAAAATGATTCTATCCTATATATATAGTTAGTATAGATTATATTCGCTCTTCACATACAACGTTCACTTAATGTTTATATACCCTGTGTTACATTGAGATGGATTGTGTTGTAGTTTTTTGGGATAAATTTGGGTTATCATGTAATTATGTCCTTCACGTTACATGAGTGTTTGATTGTGACGGGGACATAATTACGGTTGGTCGAACTGTATTGCTCTATACTGAATGTATAGTGCAGTAAGCTGTTTTATTGCTGGTAATGATTCAATGCGAAAAGAGAGTAAGTTAAACATCCACTCTCACACCTTTATTGTTTTTAACATTTAACCTCCAGAATAATTTCTAATAGTAAAGAAAGTTAGCGAGTTATAATTTTGATTTAAATAATTTTGAGAATAATTTCTATTTCTATTTCTAGTAGTATTATTATTGCGATAATTCACTTTAATAATTTTTGAATTGTAATAAAGCCAAAAGGGGGAACCAGGACACCCATAGCACATGGTAACTTAATTTGTAAAAAATGTTTTAGCTATGTAAGATATAAATGTAACTAGAGTATGTGTGAGAAATATTTTTTTATTTTAATTTTAAATACTATACGTACTGAAATGACAAAAGACAACTTAAAAAGAAAAAATAGAATGTAAAGTAGAATAATTAAAACAATAATTATTCCTTTGTGTGTACGGAGCATAGATGATTAACATTTCAGTGACAGAAATTGCAACTGTTATACACTCGATTGCATAAAGCTCTGCTTCAATAAAATAGCAGAGTTGATTAAGAGTCCCTTCCATATTCAAGCGCTTGACGTATCCGCAAATTACGTAATTGATGGCGGACGCTGTGAGCTCGCTTTGAGCTAGTTGGAGCTTTGTATTTGAGTACTTTACATAAAAGTTAAGTTATTTATTATATTCTCTTTTAGGAAACTTACTTTAGCCACAAGTGCCCTTAGTTTATATTTGATTTAATCTTTAACGATTTTGTTGATAGTTTATTAATGAATGTACCTAAATATTGAGTTGTAGTCCCTGGATTTGAATCCTGTAGTCACGGTAATGTAATAAATATTGCTTAAACTGCCTCGTTGGTCTATTAGTCTCAATCATCAAAAAAATATTGATCGTTCAGTCCCGAGTTCGGATCGCGGGTTTGGCCAAAAATAAAATCAGTAACCACTGGGTTTTCCTGTCCAGAAATTCTCAATAGCAGCCTCTCCGGTCAAAATATTCGTACTACCTATTACTACATACAAACTGTTTTAGGAACCGCTCTACCAACCTTATTCCCAAAGGTTTTTATCGTCCATATGTTATACAACTTCGGCGCAATAATAATTTTGCAATGTAACATATATTGTAATAAACAATATCAAAGTTTAAAAAACTTATACCACACTCATTGATCATGAGCTGTGATGATTCAAGTGAGAATACTAATTAATGGTCATGATATTTTTATATGTTCTTAATATGTATGTAAACTTTAAGGTTATTCAGCCGTCCCGAAGTGGGTGAAAACTGAAATACAAAATTTCATAATATTGTAAGCTTGACCTGAACGTGTGTATATGAACACATGTTCAGGTCAAGCTTACAAAATTGTGTTAAAATTTCATTGGCCCATGAATGAATAACTGACTGCAGTAGACAAATAGGGTAATAAATTTCTGGGGTTGCCACCACAACGTTATTTATAATGAATATTATGTATTTTTGTCACTACAGCAAACAAAATAAATTAAAACTTCATATTACAATTGCATTTGAAAGTGTGATTTTTTTTTAATCGACTTTTGTTGAAAACCAAATCCTAAATATACAAATGGAGTTAATTTTCTACTGATGCTTACATCCTGAACCCTTACAAAAGGAGCCGACTTAAATTCAAACAGTGTGAACGTTTCATTCGGGAGTCTTCAGACCCCGTTAGCTTCATATGACTCGAATGTCTTTAACTATAACTACCTATCTTTTATACATATGTTATGGATCGAGTGATAATCAGGACACTACTTATAGCAACATGAATAATTATAAGTTAAATCGGGCTACGTAATTAATTCTGATTTAAGCTTCATTATTTATCGCAGCAGCTCCGTGTAGTGGTGGGTAAGAATACCCACTACCCCATATCTTCCCGTGGGTGTCGTAAGAGGCGACAGAGGGAAACTGAGGCAGAAGATGGGCAGCAGCATCTTTCTGATAACAGCAATATAACAATAAAATAACTGCGATTGCCAACCCGCTCTCTAAGCATGGCAACTATGGCAATATATCTGTAGGTAGTATATATATAGCCCCACGACTATATATATTAGAGTTAAGTTAAGAATAAGGAGGAGTATAATTAAAGTTCTGTACAAGCAACACGTCTCCTATTTATTAAAACCTTCAACATTACATGGCGACCCTGTTAGGCGGTGCGCTGCGACAATGCACGCACCGCCGGGGCCTACTACATAAAAGAAGAAAAAAATATTATAAGAAATCTAAATTAAATTATGAAGGGCTTGTTAGAAGATTGACAATAAAAAAAAATAACAAAGAGAACACAATACCGGATGTGACAAATAAAATTTAAATTATGAATATAAGAAGAGACAACAATTTTACTTATATTTAAAGAAGATTTTGAAGACCAATTTAGTAAGACAACCAAGAAATGACAAACAAAGAAGAAATGAAGAAAGACCTGAAGAAGAAATTATAGAAGAAGCTCTAGTAACATTGCTATTAAATCAAGATTGACAAGTTTCAAGAAAGAAGATTTCAAGATCCAGAAAACATCTTAATCAATATTCCTTCAAGATAAGAGTACCAATTTTATCAAAAATAAAAACGAAAGAAGAAAGAAACGTGCCCAACCACATCGGTGAGCTAACAACATCTTTGAGTGCCAGAGCAGCAGAAAGAAATCAGGAGTACAACCAGCGACCAGCCAAGTTCCGTAGCAGAGGGGTAGGCAGATACTACGGACTTCCATTTGGCACGATCCTGACACATCTCTCTCGCCTCCTTCACATCTATATACCTACGCATACACGCTCGTCGGTTAAAGGTACTCTTAATTTGGCCCATTTTTAATATTATTACTATATTATTACTTAAATAATGTTATACACAGTTCTGGGGAAAGAAAAACTTTTAAATCATTAATTAACAAGTAGGAAAAACATTAGTACTTATTAATAGAAAAATTCAAAATGATGTATTAAACCGCAACAATTAATCGGTAAATAACCACTTGTTAATAATAATAATATTCTTTTTTGCAACAATATGGTTGTACAATGGTGTTTAAGTATAATTTAGTTTACATATTATATTATAGTAGTGCAAATATTAATGGTCAAGTAACTATAACAATATTTATCGAAATTTTAACAACACATAAATTATTCAATATTATTCAATTTATATGGTAACTAATTAGTTATGTAACAGCGTCAGAGGAAATACCAACGTAAGATTGTTATTATGGCTCAATGTCATATATTCTGTTATACTATATACATATATTATACTATAATTATATGTTGATATGACCATTAATTTGTCAATCATTATATATTATAAATTATA
>JAGSMP010002325.1:0-26294 GCA_029286625.1 Parnassius orleans | reverse complement strand
GGAGTACAACCAGCGACCAGCCAAGTTCCGTAGCAGAGGGGTAGGCAGATACTACGGACTTCCATTTGGCACGATCCTGACACATCTCTCTCGCCTCCTTCACATCTATATACCTACGCATACACGCTCGTCGGTTAAAGGTACTCTTAATTTGGCCCATTTTTAATATTATTACTATATTATTACTTAAATAATGTTATACACAGTTCTGGGGAAAGAAAAACTTTTAAATCATTAATTAACAAGTAGGAAAAACATTAGTACTTATTAATAGAAAAATTCAAAATGATGTATTAAACCGCAACAATTAATCGGTAAATAACCACTTGTTAATAATAATAATATTCTTTTGCAACAATATGGTTGTACAATGGTGTTTAAGTATAATTTAGTTTACATATTATATTATAGTAGTGCAAATATTAATGGTCAAGTAACTATAACAATATTTATCGAAATTTTAACAACACATAAATTATTCAATATTATTCAATTTATATGGTAACTAATTAGTTATGTAACAGCGTCAGAGGAAATACCAACGTAAGATTGTTATTATGGCTCAATGTCATATATTCTGTTATACTATATACATATATTATACTATAATTATATGTTGATATGACCATTAATTTGTCAATCATTATATATTATAAATTATAAATGTTACATCCAATCACAAAACTGCTTATAATTTAATATGGCTTCGCCTGAATGTACATCGGTTGGTAGTTTAACACGTAATTCCGATCTAGGAGGTAAAATAAAATGTGATTTTCAAAATTATGTATAATAGGGATACTTGTAAATTTTGTCGAAAGTATATGACGCTTTAAATCGATGACAGCCTCTAATTGTTTTAATAAGTCATTACCTGAGGCCATCATAACGAATCTACATTATATATATAGAACTTATGATATTCAGGGGCTTTTAAATGTGGTGGTAACGGAATAACTATGACCTGATTATGGCTACTTGTAGCATGTGTACTAATGACCTCGAAGGGTTCATTAAAATGTCGTTTTAAAATATTGGTATGCTTTGCGTGGGCTTATAAATGAACGTGTGCTACCGGTGTCCAGCATAAATTTGGAATCTAACTCAGGGATATATATATAAGGTAATTTTAAATTAAGTCACAATTTAGTTCTATGGTTTCAGGGTTTGGCTGAGGCGTTTATAAAATTTTCAATATTTTCTGTCGTCTTAATGTCATTTGTTGTCTGCGCGTTGGTCTCCGTTTCCGCAGTTACAGTTTCTTCAGATTGATATTCAGGGGTAATAGTAAGAAGCGTCATTAGGATATTGATCGAAATAATCTGGGTTTTCGTAGTAATACATGTCGTCGCTATAGTCATTCTCATTTAATTCTAATTCGTTTAACCTAAAACCTTGTTGCGGTCGTGCTACAGGTGCTGTGCGCATCGACACATCTGTATTAATTCGCGGTTGGTTATGCTGAGGACATTATTATTATTGTTGTATCGCTGTTGCATACCGAACTGTTGAGGACGCATCGAAGGTAAGGGCTGAAGGCCTACAGGTTTATAGCCAAATTGAGGTGGACGATATCCGAATTTCATTTGGTTATTATTAGGTTGTGGTGGTCGATAATAATTTCCGAAATTGTTAAATTGTCGCTGCTGACCTTGAGTGGGAAGCAGCATCTACCTCTTATTCGGTGGGATGCCAAAATTATATCTAGGTGGTTGGTTCATTGTAGGCTTAAAACTAGAAAAATGTTGAGGTTGAGTATTATTATTAGAATTTAAATGATGGGGATGCGTTATGCGATTGTGAATGAGATGCGAGATTAGATCCAGACATTTTGTTTCTCATTTGGTACTGACTATGGAGTTAACTTCTTCTAATACAGTGGAGCGCATCCTCTAATGAATTTGGGGCCTTGACGCTTTTCTCGAACTAAATGTTCGGTAAATTGTACAGGAAAACGTTTAATGATGTATTTTCATAAATGGCCTTTTACTACAGCGCATATTTGAGGTCAGACAACCGATTAACTTTGCCTATTAAAATTGATCTCAAAGATTGAATTCGACAGCAAAATCTAAATAACTTTCTCCGGGTTTAATTCTTAAAGTCTCAAGTTCGATATTTAAACACTCCTCACTACGCGAGTCTCAAAATGCTGAATTAATAATTGTTAAACTCATCCCACGTTTCGATATCATCGCGCTCCCCGACTAATGCAGCTGCATTGCCGATAAGGCGGCTTGTTATGTATTCATCACGTACAAATTCTGTTCCGTCGTGCCAGTAAATTTAGCTATAACATATTCACACATTCTTAAAAATAGATTTAAATTTTATCTCCATCAAACGTAGGGATGATTTTAATCATTTCACCGGAATAAGTCTGATATTCTCCATAATTATGTATTAATTTACACACACAAACAATAAAAATAAAATGAAATGTAAAAACCTAAATATCACACGAAATTATTAAGAAATAAAATGTATATGCTTAATAAAACTATTTCTTTGTAAAACTATAATTTGTTTATAATTTGCAAATTATAAAAATAGGTAAAACTCAAATTGTTTATTACATACAATTATTTATTTAATTTTTAAACTATTTAACCAGAATACGTTAAAATGAGAGAAGTTCGATCTCAAGATAACAGAACGTCGAGGTAGTGGAAAGGATGGTGAAAAGTTCTACTCACCAGCCGCCAGCTGTCTCATGGTTCAGGATCAGCTCCGCTTCGCTTGACAATTTTTGGTTCGAGGATCGTCTCGGTTTCTTCGCGCCGCGGACCTCCGATTACGACAGAGTTTTATATCGAATTCGCGAAGGACGCAACGCTACCGAGTGTGACGATCCTACCGGCTGCGCCAGTCAAGATTACAGGAACGTAAAATGATTTTTTAAAAACTATTTATCTATTATTTCTTAATTACAATTAAAATTATAACTACTTAATTAATATGCTTGACGGGTCGATGTCAGAACAAGTGGCCACGCTCCATGGATATCTCATGCAACCAAAAGCGCTGACTCTACAGTTACTGGATGCTGTCTAATGTATGCAGCCTCTCTAAATCCGAACCGTAACAACCCTATGGTCTTGTGGTTGCATAACTAGGTCAAAAAATAGTATTTTTTGCACCCAGTGCGTTCTGTGAGAATTTTATTTACTTTTTTGTTATCCTGACGACTAGGTAAGAAGTTACGGAGTTTTTCATAATATCCGATACATCTCTTCTTCTTTAAACCCTTTTCGAGATGATGTTTTGTTTGTTGTGGGTTCTGAAAAGATAAAATAAATATGTTGTTTTTGAGTGTGTATTTTTCAAGTGTATATGTTGAAACTTTTGTAAATAATAGCTGGTGCTAGCGCAGAAGAATAAATTGCAGAAATTTGGTTCTACAGGGACGATATACAGTAGGAAAATAAACATTTTAGTTTTAAAAATATATTTTCTTGTACGTTTTCGTTGCGCTCTTGACAAAGCGGCCGTAATCCTAATGTGACAGTATCAAACGCTTTACTCGCGACATTTCTATCTCCCTCTCTATTGAGGTTCATAAGATTAATTGTGTAAAATATGGGGCAATCGAAAAGATCCCTAGACATCGGTGTGTGCGGGTCACTGCTTTTTAGCAACTGATAGATTGATAGCGTAATTTTGGTTGAATTCACCGAAACGTATCTACTTACCTAGTTATAAAGGCTTATATTTTGATTTTTGTTTGAGCTTTATTTGACAATCCATCAAAATCGTAGCTAATATGTATACATGTGAAATTTTGTAAAGATGTACGGGGAAATGCACTTTAATTGAGCCAAGCGCAATCAGTTACACCAAGTTGTAGCCGGCCATATAACAAAAAATCTGCGGTGCTAATCTGCATAACAACTATGGCAAATATCTCTCCTATGTGGCTACATATAGGGTAGCCTATGTGCAGTAGTAGGCCTTTGATAGGCTGAAATGAATGAATATGAATAAAAACCCTAATAATAATAATAAGTACCGTGCACTATAATACTGCCATGTAGAGGCGTATTATAGTGTAATACCTGGTGGGTATTCTTAAGCCGCCTACTATATAGGTTATATATCATCCAATGGGTATTGTAAAAGGTGATAAAAGGAAATAGAAAAAGGAGATGGGCAACAGCATTTTCCAAATAAAAAACTCAATAATAATAAAGAAACTGGAACTGAAAACCCACTTGAAAAGCATGGCAACTAAGGCAAGTACGAGCCAATGTATTTTTTTTTATAGTATAGGGTGACAAACGAACACAGTCCACCTGATGGTAGTGGTTGCTGTGACCCATGACATCTACATTTATCCTCAATAAAGAATCAAAATGCAGATGCGTCGTCACCCGTGAGAACTAAGATGGAATGCCTCTTTTCAGTAAAATGGGTCTCCGTTCTACACTCACCATACGAAACACAGCAGTGTCAAGCTGCCATTTACGCTGGTATTCTGTGAGGCGTGGTCCTTCCCCGGTCGAGCCGACCATTCGTGCTACAACTATACTACTAATATAGCTGCAGCATGGCCACTAGCAACATATGTTCAACAGTGGCCTTTTAAAGACTTTAATGAATAAATGAATGAAAAATCCTAATTGAGGGATAAATAAAATATAATGATACCTCCATCTACGTAGTCGTTGGTCACTTTCGATAAATTACATAATAAATCAGCTTTTAAAAGCAACTGAAATTAACAATTTCAGCCAGCCTTTCTCTGCCTTTCTCCTGAGTAAGGCGGTGAGTCATTGACTTAAAAGAATGCTAACTCAGATATTCAGCGATTTTTTACTACAAATTCGTAAACTTGGTAATAATTATTATTTTACGGTTTCGCTATAATTTACCAATGTGTCAGATTATTATTTTAAAGTATCTGTCACTCGATATGGAAAATTAAAATTCAAAAATGAGAATATTGCTTATTTTTTATAAAACCGAAGTGACAAGCGAAATTACAGTCTACCTGATGGTAAGTGGCTACTGCGCCCATGGACACCAGCAGCCAACTTCAAACAAGGAAGACTACAGATGCGTTGTTCCTGTTAAGACTGTAATTTTACTGGCTCCTTTCCTTCAGACCAGATAATATCAACTTACAAGCACCCAGACGGACTCATAAGCAGAAAGGGACACACTTTCTCTATATGTAATGTGACTAGGTGGTAGGACTCCTTTTCTGATTAGGAGTCCGTCTGGGTGTTATATCATTAATATTTTTCTTATCTTAAAATTGACACCAATAGAATATATTAAAGATTGTCGGTAATATTGGCGGTAGGTGTAAAGTAATGTCCACATTGCTCTAAATAATTAAATTAGTATTTATTGATATTTTAAAGTAATTTACAGTTTACTAGTTTACAGTTTTTACTATTTTTGTGTATTTAATTATATACATTGTGGGTTTAACTCACCTTAATAGTTAAACTGTAATAAAGTTACATCACCCTACCACCGGTCACTTTTGTTTCTCACAACACACCAGAAGATAAGTTTTCAAGACAGTGTCTTCTATTGCTGAGTTAGCAAATATCCAAAAAGATGCTTTAACTTCTCTCAATCAACGTATGGCAGAATTTGAAGCACTCATAAAAAAATCTGCTAGCCCGGTTCCTTTCTTGAAATCTCTCTCAAGTGACTTTCAAGCGAAGTTGAAACTTTCAAGCGTTTAAGGATAATATTTGGCAAATCATGACACTACTACATCAGAAAATCGACGAGGTTAGTCAAACTGTTGACAATATTGAGATGCGGCATCGGATAAAATATTCGCTGCTAAATGGAGTTCCGGAATCATCTGAACTTCTTAGATAAAGTGGTAACTGTCCTGCAGGATAAGCTTCAACCACCGGAATTTTCTTCAAGCTCCATTGTGGCTTGCCATCGTCTGTGTGCAATATCAGAAGCTCGTGCAAGACTAGTCGTGATACGGTTTAGTGATCAGTCCATCAAGTCAACCATTTGGGCCAAGAAGACAGTTGAAAGATACTTCATATGTGCTTTCCGAGTTTCTTACTCGTCAGCGCCAAATTGTATTCATTGCTGCACGTAAGCACTTTGGTATCAGACAAGTTTGGTTACTTAATGGTAATATTCATTTCAAGTTGCCTAGTGGTAAGCGCCATCGGCTGACGGACACCAAGGACCTTAATGAGCTCATTGCGCAGTATGAACAGTTTGCTACATCGGATCGACCATCAGATTCGACGGCCAAGAAAGTCCCATCGAATGTTAATAGTGATAGCGCACCAAAGTCGACTGCAAGGCCCAAGCACATAATTCGCAATAAGTAACTCACATTGGCTTTATTCTCATGCTTGATTTAATTTGGAAGCTGTTATTGTTTTTGCTATTTTTCCAATTATTATTGATAACAAATAGGTATAACTCTCTGATAGCGAACTTGCAAGTTTAAACCTAGTTACAACGTCGCTAATGTTCATAATACTTTGTACGCCTCGGATACAACCTTGGTTAAAATAGCCTACCGATTAAATCGTCGAAAAAAACAATAATATTAAATCAAAATGCACTTGCGTCCGCGTGCGAGAGCCTGTATCACTTAGCCCGTTACGCGCCTTTGTTAAGGCCGCTCCTACTGTAGGGTTAAGTGTTGTGAGAAAACAAATTGAATCCTTTGATATTAGTTGGTAGTAGAATACACCGAGGTGTTATGCAATGTATTAGTAATTTGCTAATAAGAACATTATTGTTCAATGTGAGGGAGGTTAATATGCAACATAGAGAAAATTAAGATTATAACAACGTAAACGTATTTAAAACTCAGATAATTTACCTACTTACCATTTTTAACCGACTTCAAAAAAAGGAAGAGGTACATAATTCGACTATATTTTCTTGTGTTACCTCAGAACTTTTTTCTAGATGAAACGATTTTGATAATTCTTGTTTGGCTTGGGATTATACGCGAAGAAATCGAATGTAAAGCCTTAGCTGTGCAGCATACTTTAAAAAAAATTGAATATATTTTTACATACTCTCTAAATATAACACTATGATTATATTATGATCTTTCATTATAAAGCTCGTATAACTTTTGCCTACTTTTATAAATTCCTACTGTCGCCCATTCATTAAATGATTTGCGACTGTTTAAAGAGAAAGTTTTAGAAGTAAATATTCTATTAAATTCACAAGTTATAATTTTAAATAATACACCGTACAAATAATCAGCACTATTTTTAAATGAAAGTGATGGAAGTCCTTTTACTATGTTACTTCTAAACTTTATTGGAACAAACACAACTTTCTAATTTTTCTGTTTTTTTGTGTTTATAAGACCAACTGTCCACAATGATCTGAACTCAAATTTTGAATGATTGATTTATGCAAGGTTATCTATACATATGTAAAAATGTTATCTATACAGGTTGCACTAGGCCCAGCAATACGTGTCGGTTCTAAGAATAAATTAACAAGATTATACGATTTAAATGAGCTAAACTTAATACTTATTATAAGAAGTTTCAAGGAGATTGGTGTTAAAGTCACCACATATTACAACAGACTTGTTCTGTTTACTAAGTTTGAGCAAAACTTCTTCCACAATCTTTTCAAAATATTCGTAAGTAGCACATGGGGGTCTGTAAACACTTACAACAATGAGTTGCTCGAGCTCGACACAAGCCATTCTACAGTTCGCTCAACAGAGAGGCTCACAATAGCCTTACGTTCTTTATATAATAATGATTTATTTGCTAATATTAAGGAGCCACCACGTAAACTTTTTTCTCTATTGAAGGAACTGACTACCTTGTGATTTCTGAAATTAAACATTAAATTATTATCTTTTAGCCAATGTTCAGTAATACAAGGGATATGTATGTTGTCACTATTTAAAAACAATTCAACTTCCAATTCTTTGCCCATCATGCCTTGAAAATTTTGATGCACCAGGTGTAAACAATTCTTATTAATGGGCTTTCTTAGTTGTGGGCTGCAATCTAAAATAATTAAACTCTTATTATTGCTAGAAATTGCCTCTTTTGTCGCATTTACTAATTTAAATTAGTTGGAACTGATTCCAAATTAAATGTCAAATGATTATGCTGCTCAATAGAAGCAATCTTGATAGCCAAGTTTTTGGATAAGTTAAAATGTAAATAATAAGATAACACATTTGCTACCAGTCTTAAATTATGTTTGGATATGTAATACCTATCTTCTGTCCATAACTTCTTAATTTCATTATTTATGCCAATTAAATGAAATTTGTCATTATTATCATTACAATTATATGTCAAATTTAAATTATTATTACATATTAAATTATTTATTTGTAAATTTAAGTTATGTCTTAGATTATTTTCATGTGGCAATCCCTGTATATAAGGCAGTGTGAACAAGACAATTTTGTGTACATTTAAGTTATTCAGTTGTTCAATATATCTTAATAACTGTTTGTTGTTTACACTGCCTCTTCTACCAACAATAATTATTATTGTACTATTTGGGAAAAATTTAGTAACTAATATTTTACTTAAGATTTCACTAAAAAATGCTCCAGACATGCAGCAATTTATAATTTTTGTCCTTTTATTTAAAATTATGCCTAAATTTTTTCCCATATCATCGCTATACACAATTATATTATTGTTCATAATATATAAATTACTTTTATTTTAACCTACTCTGCTATGGTACTGTCATAGAGTTTTGGTGGTGATATTATAGGCACACACCGACTCTGAAGAAACTGGTATTGACCGCTGACACTCACATTGATGTTTTACTAAAGATTCAAAACGCTCCTCATTATATTTACATGTCTATACCAGATTATCCATAACCAGTATGTGTTCTTTTATTTCATTTTGGGCTGATTTATATTTATTGGACACAGTTTGAAGGAAGTTAGAAAGTAATAAAATTTCTGAATTAAGGCACTTTGCGTCGGCCTCATAACATTTTTTATATGTTATCCACCTCAATTGAATACAATCTAAGTTCATATATCAATGCACTTTTCTTTTACATACATTCATAATTTTGACATTGATCTTATTTTTATTAATTTTGTATTTTGTTCACGTATTTATTAACATATATTTCTTCAATTTGGTTATACTGCAATGAATCCTTTCTGTTTTTCCTGGTGAAAGAGTTGTCACCTGTCAAATCTATTGTTGCAGATTGCTTTAAGAATTATTACATTACAAGCTCAGAAACAGGCTTTGAGTCTGGGAGCTTTTGGGTTATCTATGTATGTTTTAAATTGTGCTATTTGCTTATTATCCCCATTCAACTCTTCAATGCAACAATAAACCTGAGGGCTTACTTACAGTATATTCCTTGCTGCATTGGTCAAACTGATTAACCGTTCCCTGATCTCTTTATAACACAATGAATATGTAACTAACCATATCACATTTCAATTGTATATTTTGGCAATTATGCCAACTATTGATTTCATTATCATCCTATTCCTTAAGCAACAGTTCACACTGCTCCTGGACGCCTTAAGTTCTTAAGCACAAGCTGGAGTTGGTTCTCCATCTGGCGCGTCTTGGCGTTGTGGTATTCATTTTGCTATTTATTGTAAATAATAAAACAAAAAATCGAAACAGAAGAAGCGACTTCAATTATCAAACTACTGTCGAGTTGTAAGTTTTTTTTATATACTTTTTACTATTTACAGATTCAAATCAAATTATGGTTAGAGTAATTCGAAAAGATACCCACAAAGAATACGAGTATAATACTTAATCCGAGTAATGGAATAGCTCTTTAATTATAATAAAGGGAATGATAAGAAATAATATAAAATATGAATATGAAATACTATAGAAGCATGATAGATTTCATAATTGTGGATGAAAGAATGAGGAGCGCAGTGGTAGATACAAGGGTTTACCGGGGGTCCAACGTAGGGACGGATCATTACTTGGTCTTATGCCGAATTAATGGTCTATTCAAGCGTTGGCGTCATCGGACATCTGGTTACAAGATGAAGGTGTGAAAGAGAAGTTCAAATATAGACTGAGAGAAAATATAAGTGGTATGGATGAATTGTGTATGAATGATTTAGAATTGGAGACTATGTGGTATAATGTCAAGAAAGGTTTGGTGGATGCAGCCACCGAAATATGTAGTGTAAGTAAAAGAACGAATGAAAGGAAATAATACGTTGTGGTGGGATGATGAGGTACGGATAAAAGTTGAAGCAAAGAAGAGAGCATGGCTAAATTTACTAGCAACCAAAGCTGGTAATTCTAACGGTATGGTTGATGAGATTGAAAGAAAAAAGGCAGACTTTAGACTTATAAATAAGAGAGTAAAAAAGTTGTTGAAAGGAAAAAGCAAGAAAGAACGAATAAGAATGAAAGAAGGATATCTGATAACTTCCAGGCAAATATTAAAATGTTCTGCAAACTTGTAAGAACTGCCAGGGGAAATTCAATACAGCCTAGAATGAATGCTATACGAGACGAGAATGGCTGTAGGCTGAATGATGAAGTTTCTAATTTAAAGAGATGGAAGGAATACTTTGAAAGCGTGTTTATGAGTGAAGAGTCGTCTGAATTAAGTGAAATAGAAATTCGAAAAGTGGAAGTAGGAGATAAGTGTAGATGAAACAATGAAAGCAATGAAAACATGAAAGCAGGTAAGGCAGCCGGATATGATAGAGTATCACTCGAATGCTAAGGGCTGTACACCTTATTCAATTTATGTTGGGAACTGAAGCGGGTACCGGAAGACTGATGCAAAGCATAGTCCCAACATATAAGGAAAAAGTCACAACAGGACTAAAACTACTACGTGGCATTAGCTTGCTTAGCATTGTGGGTAAACTGCTAAAATGCTAGGTGTTAATTAAGAAAGAGTTGTGGAAGAAACTGATGGAAAAATTTGGGATGTGTAAGCTGGATTTAGAAAGCGGATGGGGTGTGGATTTTCCATGCGCATGATTGCGAGAAGTTTTGGCCAAAAACCAGAAAGTTTTTTGTGCGTTAATGGACTTGAAAAGGCTTGGGATAGAGTGGACAGGAATGTGTTATGGCAAATACTTAACTCATTTGGTTTGAGCGCTGGTTTGATACAGGCATTAAGGTCTCTTTATAGGGACTCTAGTGCTTGTGTCAGGATCAATGGGGTCTACTCGGACTGGTTTGGCATTCAAAAAGGTGTCAGACAGGGCTGTGTAGCTTCCCCGTGGATGTTTAACCTATTTATGGACAGTTGTTTGCAAACTTTGAAAGTTGAAGAATGTGGGTTGAGAATGGGAGAATGCCTTTTGTACGCAAATGATAAAGTCATATTTGCATCGTCGGCGGCCGAGTTGCAAATGATGGTTACTTTAATGAACTGGTCATTAAAGAAAGGGTATGAAAGTGAACGCAAGTAAGACGAAAGTGATGGTTTTGAAAAGTAAAGTAAAACGTGTGTGAAATAGAATAGAAGTTTGTAGGATGTGTATATTTGGTGGGGATGGTAGATATGATAAGGATAAAGAACGACAGTGAACGCAGGAAACAGAGTGAATGGAGCTCTACATGCATTATGAAAGTCAGAATGTATCAAAAAGGCACGTATGGCAATTCATAATGCTGTGTTAGTACCAATTTAATGTATAGTATGAAAGTTGGGTCTGGTAGAAGCATGAGAGTAGAATAAATGCTGTAGAAATGCGGTCATAAAGGTATGCTAGGGCTGAATCAGAATGACAGGGTGAAATAGTGTGATAAAGAAAAGTGTGGTTTGCAAGATGACGTTGTGACCAGGATTAAGAAAGGAATGCTTCGGTGGTTTGGTCATATAGAAAGAATGAACGAGGAAAGAGTGATAAAGCAAATTTATGTTGCAGAAGTGAACGGAAGAGTCGGGAAGGGACGCTTTAGTCGAAGGTTTATCGACCAAATTGGCGATATATTGAAAATGGGCCAGATTAGGGTACCCTTAACCGACGAGCGTGTGGCGTAGATATATGGATGTAAAGGAGAGAGAGAAGTGTGTCAGGATCGTGCCAATGGATCCCAGTCTACCTACCCTCTGGGTGGCAGGCGTGATGTTTATGTATTATGATAAGAAATAAAAATGAAATGATTTTAAATAATGTTCGTTACCTGTCACTTTATGTTCCAACACAAAATTATTGTTATATAGTATTAGGTCCTTACATATGTAATTGGCATTTTGTACGGGAGGAATATAAAGTCAATTTTTTTTTGTAAAATATAATTAATTAAGTATGCGCCGTTGTTATTTATGCACTTTTCCATCTCATAGGTAGTTCATTGATCCTTTACTAAAAAACCATGGGGCGAGAATCCATAAACTCTTTGTAGGCGGTTTGGACTGCCGCATCGGGTAATTTTTCCTTGTAAAGTTTACATAATAGTTTCTTATATTTACATGAACACTACACATTGAATAAAACTATTTTACGGATTTTATCGCGTTTAATTTTACTAATTTTGATTCCCGACGTTTCGGGTGCTACAACGCACCACGGTCGAGGGGACTGAGGTGTTTGACGTCCTAATGTCATAGTTAGCCCGCTACCTTCACTTTTTGAATATTAATTTTGGTCCGATCTACGCAGAATGAGCTTACAGTATCTTGAAGTCTTGCAGTGGTATGCTTGGTTTGGATTTAATTTTGTTAATTATAGAATCCCAAGCAGATGGCAGCAACCATCCATCTTCTCTTAAATTAGGATGTTTTTAATTTCAATAGCCTCTTTATCATCCTTAGGAATCGGTGTTCTTTTGCGAGTTGTGGTCTATCAAATCTGATGTAATGGCGGGACGATCTTGAACATGTTCACAGACTGCAGACTTCCAGAGCGTCGGTGCCTCACGTCAGCTATATGTTCTTTCACGCGGTTTTAATGGATCTTTTTGTTTGTCCTATGTAAGAGAGACCACATTCACAATCAAGCTTGTACACTCCTGCATCTTGTAGAGGAATATTACACTTGACGGTTGGTAAAAATTGACTAATCTTCTATATGATTATAAACTGACACTGACAATGACACTGGAACTTCTAAGATATGATTATAAACTGTTATTTATTTTTGAAAAAAAAAGTACTGCTGGATTTCTTGCTGGATCTTCCCAGGAGAGAGGTGTTATCCGAATCAGTGGTAAATTAAGCATATGAATGGCTTTTAATAATTATTATTTATAATTTATATTGAATAGAAAACTTTCTATTTCTGTTTTACGTTAAATAAAAATGCAATACAGCATCTTGTTAGCGTAATCGCTAAGCGTTTGGCTGCAACACTTTGGGGTCGCGGGGTTGAATCGAGGGAAGAGTTTGTATGCACAAAAATAATTGTTCTAAGAAGAACTATTTAAAAAAAAAACAATCAAATTGGAACAAAAAAGCGAGCTACAGCGCTACAATACCTGGATTCCAATTGTGTAAATCAACTCGTTTAATATGTAAAAACAACTCAAGAGAAAGAGCAAATTGGAATTTACATTTGTCCTTAATTGGTAGTAGTAATAGTATTTTATCGGACCCGTTATCAGATGATGCCAAAAAACTCTATTTGTAAGTTAATAAGAGATTAAGTAATTAGTAAGCATAAGAAGTTCATTTGTTAGTAATTATTATATTTAAGATTTTTTTGTAACTACCAGGGCGTCATAATCGCTTCAGCGACAAAGCCCTTTTTCTATGAATAAAAAAAATATGTAAAAACACAACTTCCTCTTATCTTTGCGTGTCTTTGCCTACCTCCTATGTTATTTCACAAGCGTAACATCTGTGGCAATTGAAAGAGTTTTTTTCTGCAAAAAAAATCATCGTGTTCGAAAACTTAAAGGTAAATCATCGTCATTATTAAAGCTCTTCACGAGGTCGTTGAACATAAACCCCCGTCAAGGAATGGCACAAAATTTGGTCTAGAACCACCTGCATCCATCGATTACCCGCATGACTTACCAGGTCTTCACTCCATCTAGGTCAGGGGTCGCCCTATACTCCGCTTATCGGTGCAAAGATGCCACTCAAGAACTTTTCTTCCCAATCGGTTGTCGATTATTCAGGATATCTGGACAGCCCATCACCACTTCAGCTTCCTCATTCAGTGGGCTATGTCGGTTAACCCTAAAGATTACAATCATACAAAATACTTAAATAACCTATTTCCTTTGAAAGCATTCATCACCCATCAATTAATAACGTATTCTCGTTCAAAATTGAGTAAACAAGATACGAAGGGTGCAAACCAATTTAACGTCCTGTTGCAAAGTGCCGAGCTTAATAACCTGTGCCGCCAATTCAAGACTGTAAAGGGAATTCGATTATGTCTGTTAACAAACAGTGAGACGTGCTTGTATTTGATAAAGATTCAGAAGGATCAATATTTAAAACAGTAATAACAGTATTATTATTAAAAAAAAACTAGTGCGTAAAAAAAAAACTTAAAAGAGAAAAAAAGTATAACCTATGCCACTTCCACAACTAAAACGAATCGAACGACACTCCGCAATGTTAAAATCCATCATCCGTTTAGGCAACACAGAGTGCCAAAGAAATATACATACATACACATACAGACATACATACATACATACATACATATATACATATGTACATACATACATACATACACACATAAATACATACAAACCGAGTGTATGTATGTATGTATGTGTTGAATACGTTACCCTTTTTCTGAGCCAGTCGGGTAAAAATGCTGTTTTAATTACATCAAACGTGAGCAACAACATCTTAAGATTCAGATAGCTCTTATATTTACGCTCATACTTCACGTTCAATCAAACCTGAAGTTAGTACTGTCTGTCATGTATAATATAACCCTACAATATACTGGAGTCTACAAGTTTGATTTGTGATCAATGGGTCACCAAAACAAAACGGCATGAAAGAACAAATAGCTGAGGTGAAACACCGACGCTCCGGAAGGACTGCAGTCTGTGAACATGTTCAGGATTGTCCCCGCCGTTACACCAGATAAGATAAACCACAAATCCTCGCAAAAGCAACATCAACACTTACAAACAAAGATTTGTGAAGCTACAAAATTTTTAAAAATACACATTCGAATTTCATTAGAGAAAATGGCTGGGTGCGGCTTGGAGTCCCAAAATTAATAAAATTAAATCCAAACCCAAATATGCAACGGCAATACATCAAGATTTTTTTTAATTTAAAACCGATAGATAAAAGGTTCGAGAGTGGCAGTCTCGTAACAGCAAGCGTTATTTTAAAATTAACGAAGAGCGTATCCTCTGAGCTCCCACGACTCTTATTACCTTTGAGTTGCTTTGCTTGTGCTCTTGGTAGAATACGGGTGAAGAATACTCGGTACATATTTTTAACCCCTCCCTTCCCTAATCCTTCCTATAAGCACGTATAGCCGTTGAAGGCGACGCAAGCGCCACTCAGCGGCAATTAGTTGTAATCGATTAATAACCGCGACCGCACGAGGGACATTGCGCCTTCGATCTCCTCTTTAATATTAATTATCACCGGACATTGAGTCCTAGTAACTTCGCGAATGTGACGCGCCTTCCGCGATTACAATAAGTCGAGAGTTAAGGAGTGTGTGACATCCTAGAACTGATCTAATAGTGCGTGCGCCGATCCACGTGGCGGACCTGCTGTGTTAGCTGATACTCCGGGAGGAAGGCGAGGCAATCCCTCACAAGGTTAGTGCGTGCATTCCACTCTCATCCACATTCCTTGCTATGCTTGTTGTATGTACCAATACAGTCCACAAATCTTTATCGAAGAAACCCTCGTTACTGGCGCGTCTAGGTATGTTCCGTATTTAGTCGTTTAATTTAAAACATAATGTTTTACATTGTTTATAAAAATATTCTGTAATATAAATTACCATTCCATTATTAACACAAGACTTACTAATTAGGATGCTCATTACTTTTTTAATGTTTAATTAACAGAGAACTGATAATGACAGCCTCTCAACTCCGTTTTTAAAATAATATAATGATTTTAATTAACATAATTTTGCTTAAATTTTTTGGTTTATTGTTTTACATAAACTATATATATAGTATACTATTTTGAATTTTCTTACAAGAAAAAAAATCAATTTTAGTATCCAGATGTTTCACTTACCGCATTTAGTACATTATGATCTAGTTCCGTGAATCCGTGTCTTCGTCTACTGCATGGCCATCTTTAATATGGATATTAACTCTGAGAAGGAAAAACCTGTTTCAAGCCATCGCATCGCACTGGCTATGGGATCAAATTTGTAGCGCTGATTCCAGAATAATTTCAGTATTGGATACGAGAAAGACTATTATGCCGTGGATGTCATGAGTTCTCACTTAGTTTACATCTAGTAAGGAAGGTTCAATCGGTACGTCTTTGCTGTAAAAAAATTCTTTTTACAACGTAGGTTACATAGTGGAATACTATCGTCGGTATCATTATAAGAAGATGAGAAGAATCACTCGTTTCGAATCCATTAATCGGTTCGTACTGCTCCTCATCATCACTACCTTCATTTCCAGCCCCCTGCCAGTACCCCTCCATGTCTTTATCCGATAAATTGCATCCCATTGGCTATAATCCTGTAAAATAATGAATAAAATACATGAGTACAAATAATAGGTACCACCTAAATATTTAATGTTGTACTTTAAGGCGTTAAAGAAGAAAATTCGTTACCTTTTTTACTCCAGAAACCTTATATAGTGCAAAAATCTATGAAATCGTGAAGATAAACTCACTACAAATGTATTGCTAACATGGATTACACATGAATTTACAAAAATACCAATATTTTATTACTATCTGTCTCCATAGATGAGATCACGAAAATACAGGCTGTTTAACAGGTCCGTACCTGCTCGCTAACTGATTGATGCGCAAAATTTAAGTGCAAGGCAAAAGTAATATGAAAAAGTATATACAATCGTACGATGGAGGGCCAGTCACGATACGCCAAGTAAGAATCTATTTGCCGTATCGTAACTGGCCCTCCAATTGTGCGGTTTATATAATTCAATTTAAAACGATTCCTTTGTAATTTATTTTATTTAATTGTGTTGAACAGTTCTAAAAAAGCTACCATCTCTATCTCTGTTCTAATAAAAAACTACAAACAATTCATGGCTCATAAAACCCGGTCCCCGGTCGAGCCGCCTCATTTGTGCCAGTCATTGTACGCCACAGCATCGTTCTACCACGTGTGTACTATATAACGTACTATTACATAAATACGCGTGTTTTTTTCTTTTCGTCGGCTAAGACACTAAATTACTAATTCCATTTAAGCCCTTACATTATATCTTATTAGGATTTTCTTTAAATATTTCATTTCATGAATATATTAATAACATGTTTAATATTTCCCAGAAAAAAAATCTATCTCTGTTCTAATAAAAAACTACAAACAATTCATGGCTCATAAAAGTTTTAAATTCTATTTGTTTGTGGTCTGGGTGGTAATTTGATCTCGAAAATGCAGTGTCTGTTTGCGAATAGTATGACTTTAAAAGTAAGTAGCGTCGAAGGTTCATGGGTCTCAAGCCAACGTCTGGTACGCGACTGTCATCCGACTTTTTTAATGATTGCAATTCCTTTGTATTAATGTTAGAGGCACATGTCAAAAGTGGTTCTATTAACGAGCTCTGACATGAATATTAATATAAATATGTCGTGTAGTAGAATCCACTACCCCAATCATCCCTGGCTATTATAAGAGGCGTCAGAGAAAAATCAATCAAGAGATGGCAAATTCTTGATAATAATATATACAAAACTTTTATGCTTGTCAGTCAGAGGGTAGGTTGAGACTACGGACTTCATTTGACACGATCCTGACACCTCTCTTGCCTCCTTTACATATAATTACGCATATGCTCGTCGGTTAGGGCTACTAATTTGACCCATGTGCGATATATCGATAAACTTTTGTCTAGGTGTCTCTTGCAAACTGTGCTTTATTACTCATTTCTCATTCATTTTTTCTACGACCAAACCACCACCACCTTAAACCAAATTATTGTGGTGAACGAAACCTTCTGCTACAAGTACTTATTTACTTACTACATTCAACATTGTTCTTATAAATGTAAGAATGAAATGAATAAACATATAACATTTAATAAGATATTTAATATATATATTCTAATGCAACGTTATGTCAACAGTCCAAAGCATCCGTGAAAAGATTTATAAATTTGAAAAAATTGAATTTTATATTTTTATATATATCGCTGCTTTGCGAATAACCGCACAATCAAAAACACACATTTACAGGGTAGCTATTTGAAAATTAAACAAAATATTTACTGTCATAACTTTTGTTTTTAATCATTAAAGAGTAGAATATATAAATCGAGTATATTAATCAAGGATTGATTATAATCTAAAAATTCAGGTTTTGAGCTGCGAATACCTTAATTTAATTAAAAACTATGACTTATTCGACTTGTTACAAAATGAGTTTTGGTATATTATCATGAATAGGAACATAAATCAAAATAATACATATGAATAGTTCTCAATTTTAGTTTTACAATGGCATAACTGGTAGTATGATCTGAAAGATATTAAAAAATCTGTAATAATGACACAATTACGATAAAGATAATATTAATGAAAGTGTGTTCAAACACAAATCAATTTATTTGTTTTATGCTGAAGCCTTCGGAACGATTTTTCTGTAGAGTAACACATTTCTGTTTATCATATTTAGAGATTAAACAAACCTGTAGATAAGTATTTTTATTATTATTATTTATTATTATAGTCCACATTTATAACAATTTGCAGTATGTCTATTACTGTCATCAAGCTACCAGTACGCAGATTAAAATGATCACGTTAACATTAAAATATTAGGAATCACAAACATAAAAAAATCGAACCAACAATACCTATCTATTACGCTTCTTAAAAGTAATTAGGAAAAATAACATTATGAACCATGAACGTAAATAAAATTCTAACAAAGTTTTGCTTTTTAAAATATTTAGGAACATTATGAACCATAAACATAAAAAATCAACAAACTAAAATAATTAGGAACATGATGAACCATGCTTAAACATAAAAAAATTACAAACTTGTGCTTATTTTAAAAAAAATTCAGTTAATTAAAACAATACACAAAAAAAAATGTATCAAACACTGGACAACTACCGAATAATCAGTCTTCTTCAGGTACACTTAATAATAAAATTAGAGACTCAAAAACGGTTTATAAAATCTTGGTACATATTTCCTAATAAGGTCTAGCAAACCCTTCTTCTTCTTCTCATATTGGATTTTTCTGTGTATGCCTTTTTAACAGTGATATTATTGGCAGTGTTTCTTGTCTTACCAATTTTATCTATCATGACTGTTTTAAACTCTGTGTCCTCGTACGATGTTTTATAGGAAAAACAATTAGAGTCATTAGATTCCACCTTTAAATTTTGACGTCTCCTAGCTTTAACGTTTCTTTGTCCATATTCTTAAAAGTTTTTGCCTATCGATGAAGCCAACGCTTTTATATCAAAAAATCTTCGTGTATTAATTCATTTACTTGACTACCAGATTTTTAGCATTTCTTATAATGTGCACATACTGGTCAGGTGTATATATGGTCCAGACTTTAGAGCTTTACCTACTCCTCTTTCAATAAGGAGTGAACATTATCACCCTCATTTTGAGTGTGCCTTTTATTAAGTATTTGTGGGTTATTGAATTAATAAAATCGAGATAGTAAACTGCATATACATAAAAGCTATTATGTACTGGTTCTTTTGCTGGCCACAGCAATTGTCGGAATAAAAACTATATCTAATTTTGAGTCTAGTTCTTCAGCTTTAAACTTTAAATTCTGTATGTATTTAAGCAAACAAGATCCTATTTCTATAGCACCGCGTTTAGCTTGACCTTCATACCAGACATAACATGCAGTGTCTTTAGATTTGATATCGCATATTGTGAAATTATACGTATTTAATTTTGATACGTAATAAAGTTTGATGCATCTCCTCTAGGACAAGGCATTGCAGCCTGAAGATCATAAACTGCTACAATACAATTATCAGGAGTAAATTTTGTCATCTTCTTTATTTGCCTTGACAAATCCTTCTCTTTTAAATGCCTATCAAACTTTTCTTTCAGTTCTACCTTATCGTTTTCTGTGGCATTACTGTATGATGTACAATCCTCACACTGATCTTTTTGGTTGGAAAAAGCTAATGTTGAACTCGTTGTTGAAGATCCTGTAATACATAGGTAATTGGCGCTTGGTAGACTTTTGACTGACAGTCGAGTTCGTAATCCTATGTAAGTCTGCTAGTTTTCCCACCATCAATATAAAGCCTTTTGTGTCTGCACGACAGTGACTTTCAATTTTGGAATTGAGTTGATGTGTTGAATTACACTTTCTTTAATAGCCGGATCTAAATGGAAATGTTGACTGTGTTTCCACGATTATCCAAATCTAACATGCCACATGAATTCTGCTTCTTTTGAATAACAGTTCGGATAAAGGCATCAGTTATATCTAGCGTAGCTTTAAAAAATACTTTACACTCAATTCTCTCATTATCAATGGTCAAATAAAAAGCGTTGTTTTCCCCAGTTACTGTTATGCATCTTGTATGAGTAGCGTGGTTGAATGACGGAAAGATGGCGTAAAATAAACTCCCGTTGCCTTTGCAGATCTCCCATGCCCCAAAGCTTTCAAAATTTCTTTGCGCTGTGATTCTGTAATGTTTTGTGTACATTTTGTTTGCATTTATCAGTACACGGTGTTTTGAGAGACTTTGCAGGCACAACGGTTTTTCCTTTTAGAATGGATATATAGGACTTACCAAAGTTTCTTAGGATTTTGCCTTGTTACGCAACCAGTTATTGGTGTAGATTTTCTTTTCTGTCCTTATTTGAGCTGATATTATCGTCACAACCAAGATGTGTAGAATGGTATCAGCAGTAAGTTCTAAAGAAGCTGGAGGTGTAGAACATGAAGTTGAAGCTACTGGCTCAATCGAATCATTGCGAAATATCTTCTTCGATGCAGGTAGCTCTTGTAGAAAATATGTTATTGTCTACCCTAGACTGAACCACTGCTGTTAAACGTTCATTATTCAATTCATCGTCTGATGAACTCTCGGAATCTGAGGAACTAGATCCATCGCTTGAGCTGGATGAACCAGATCCATCGCGAGCTGCTACTAGATTCTGTTTGCATGGGGGCTATCGGCATAGGTATAGGTGAACTTGTTTGGTTTATGGTGGAAACATCGTTACTGAAATTGTCATATTGTTTTTCATTTAAATCTACTCCACTCAACAAATTTTTAAAAACTTCTCGGTTTTTTCTTTTCAAAAGAGACCTCTTTGTAGAGCAGGGTGTATCGATATCTACATAGTCAGGATCTTTCACACTATCATCTGAGCAAAAGTCTTCACTAACATTAGATAAATCTTTATTTTCAATATTATCGTTAGGCTTGGGAGATAAAATGAACTGTTCCTTTTCAGTGAATTGTATGGAAGTTGAAGTCGTAGGTATTTCATTCTGTATAACAGATTTACTATCTTGTTTGAGATTCCGGATTATTTGTAGGGTACGGGATTTGGCACTGTAAATAATAAGAACATTTCATAAAATAACGAACCACGCCATACTATGCCATGCATGTCATGCCAGAACAACATCACAATACAACACACCACACTACACCACTCCATACCAACCATGCCATGCCACACCACACCGTTCAATCCTGTCATACTACAACACAACACAACATAGCATCATGCCTGTAATACCTGAACCGGCTATGTCTTTTCTGCTGTTCATCGGCATAATTTCTAACGCCGAGTTGCTAAATTAAGAATGTTCTAAATAAGAAATGACGATTACCCCGTTTGCTGCTTGAACCAGTTCGAACCCGGGACATCGCGGTTAAACAAGCCACGCAAGAGGCAGCAAAAATACCAAAACACGTTATAATTACATTATATCGTTAAAAGTAACTGAACTTGCTTTCGGTTCTAAATTGTTTAGCTTTATTTTAAGCAATAATAACCTATTTCATAAACATGTTAAAAGATTTTGTTGTTTCTATCTTGAAGAAACAAATAAAACTTAATAAGTATTATTGTCTTACTTTTTCGTGAAGAATGTTGTAGCACTAAATGCAGCACTTTTAACAAAAAATGATCGAAAACAGTCACAATTTTAACTTAAATAATCAATCAACTCAAAATGAATGAATATTGCAGAAAATATTACTAAACTTTACAATTTAAACACACGATTATTTGGTATTGCTATTATTCCCGAAAGTTTGATATGGACACGCGAAAACAATAATAGTAACTGGCGATCGTCGACTGTTGCACAAATATGGCGTGATAAATCAACCAATCACATAACGACATTTTGCGCGCCACTCCGTCAGTTTTGCCGTTATGAATGAGTCTTACTGACCATAAAATACGGACTATTTTGCAAGTGACTGTGTTATAAACCAGTATTTGCAATATTTTGGTTTGTGCGGTTATTCATGCAAAGCAGCGATATGTTTATGTAATTATATGTATATGAAATGTAACGTAATAGTAAAAATATTTTCATTTTCATTTACCTATCTGGTGGCAATACCGAGGATACGAGGAACATGATAGATGCGTTTGGTAATTTATTTCCCATTCCTTTTAGGAGAAATATTGGATATTTAACGAAGCCGAAAAATTATTTCTCTGGAGATGTCCGGTGATACCGAATATTGAAACCCAGGTTTATCAAAATTGCTTCGGAAAAATTACTCAAGCACTGTTATAAAAGTAATTTTATAGATAATCCATCTGATGGTAAATGGACGCTGTTGCTCGTAGTCATCATCATCTAACTTGTTAAGAATCAAAATGCAGAATGCGCTGTCACGCCAGGGCTAAGATAGAATGCTTCATTACCATTAAAATCTCTGGAGGCGTGGTCTTTCCCCGGTCGAGCTGTCTCATTGTACCAGTCATTGTACGCCACAGCATCGTACTACCACGTGTGTACTATATAACGTACTATTACATAAAGACGCGCGTTTTTTCTTTTCGCCGGCTAAGACTCCTAAATTACTAATTCCATTTAAGCCATAACACACATTATATCTTGCAACGGGATTATCTTTAAATATTTCTGTATTTCATTAAATACAGAATTGGTCAAAAGGTGACGTCAAAAAATTTTTTGGGATGCTGACCTTTCAGGCTACATAAATACCCCATGTATGTTCCATGATTTTCTTAGTTACGAGATATGATTTTTTTGTATTATTTTTAAAATGTCGACTTAGCGATTCAAAATTTTTTTCTTGAAAATTTTGCTCTCTTTTCTACTTTTTTATTCTTAGCGTAGTCTTAATGAGTTGGACTCTTTGACATAAAAAATAGCTGCCTACCATTAATACAAATTGCAAAAGTTTTAATCGAAACAAATTATGCAGATATGATTGAATCAAAGTTCAATTTTGAAATTTAAACTAAAATTAAATAATGAGTTCCATGACTTTAAAGTAATTTTAAAAACTTTGCAAGACCCTAAGCTTTAATTATAATCAAAAAAGTGGTGGTCAATGGGCCTTGTTTGCAATCAGCTTCTAATTGCACAGGGCGATTTTCAACATTATTATTTAAACACCCTATTTCTAAAAATAATTAGGTTCGCCATATAATCTAATCAAATGAAATAAAATAAAATGAAATGTAATCTTCGGGTTAGGGATAGTACCACTTAGTAAAGCACAGATGGGTCACAAAAACAACGAATTTCCCTCAATGTTAATGAGATAATGAATGATAATAGTAATAGGCAGGTAGACGGTTTCAGATCACAAAAATACTACGTGTCGAACAAAGGCCAGGAGTGAGAAATACTGTGTCGTGTGTAGCGCGCTCTCGCTCTAGCCATAGCTCGCGCGCATAAGGCGACAGCGTAGCTTCAGTCATAGAGTGCCTCAGTTGTTCACAGCTATCGCTCGCGTAACTACTACTCCTGTTTTGTTTTCGATACTTCCTAATTTACCACGACTGCTTGCTAACTGTATTCTGTTTCGCCTTATAACTGACTTGACTGTGCTTGTGTTTCGGACTTTGATTGATTACCTTGTGATTTGGATTTTGTGTTTGCAAATGAGTTATTCTTTGAAGGAATATGCAGAAATGCATTATTTTTACGGCGTTGCCCAAGGCAATGGCCATTTAGCGGCAAGGCTTTACAGAGAGAAACTAGAACGGCGAGGAAGAACAGGAACTTTATCCCGATCACAGAGTGTTCATAAATACACATAATACATTTATGGACGGACGAATTCGGGACGCAGTTCCCACGAAGGAGTACCCAGAGTGATCCAGATGTCAGAGAAGAAGTCGTGGAACAAGTGCAAAGATATCCTTTTACTAGCACCAGAGCTATTACGAGAACGACTGGTGTACCACGAACCTCAGTTATAAGGATACTTAAGTCAGGTAAGTTCATTTTGTCTTTAAAACTTTTACTTTGACACCGTATTAAAGCGCACCTTTGAATAGCGACGAGCGATCAATTAATTTTAATTACTTATGGGGCAAAACCACATTTCATGGAATAAAACAGTGATTCCTGGAAGTACAATTTAGTTTTTTTTTCAGAGGATACCACGCTTATCATATTCAACGCGTCCAAAAATTGCATCCTGCAGATTATTCAAGACGGGTGAATTTTTGTCGAACAATGCTGGAAAGAACTGCGGAGGATCCAGGTTTTTTTGATAAAATTCTGTGGACAGACGAGTCTAGATTTGAAAGAACAGGAGTCTTCAATATCCACAATTACCATAGTTGGGCTGTTGAAAACCCACATAAGGCAAGGCCTTCAAATTTTCAAACACATTATAGTGTAAACTTGTGGTCAGAATTTTGAACGGGGAACTTATAGGACCTTTGAATTGCCTGCTAGGTTAAACGGAGCCCAATATTTAGACTTTTACAAAACAATTTAAACGGCTTATTAGGCGGTGTAAACTTATTGACAAGAAGGGTATGATTTACCAAAATGATGGTGCTCCTTGCCACTATGCAAGAGAGGTACGAGACACCTTAATCAAAGATTCCCCAATAGATGGATTGGGCGTGGCGGACCGATTCATTGGCCTGCACGTTCACCAGATTTGAACCCGATTTCTTTCTCTGGGGATATTACAAAGAGATGGTGTACAAGCGAAACAAACACCGAAGCAGAACTGCGAGATAAATTAACAGGCGGAAACAAAAATCAGACAAAATTCAAATGCTTTTGAAGAAGACTGAAACAAAATTTTCTAAGGCGTTGTAGACTGTGTATTGCAGTGGAGGGGGGGTACTTTGAGAATTGGTTGTAACATAAATAAATAAGTATTAAAAAAACCAAATTGTTTTATTTATTATGAAAGATTATGACATACCATGAAAATCTAATTATCCTTAGTAATAAACAATAGGTGCATAATAAAACGATTATTTTTGCACTTTTTGGCTCTGTGCAATTAAAGGCCGACTAGGGCTAAAAAAGGCCCATTGACCACCACTTTTTGTATTATAACTAAAGCTTAGGGTCTTGCAGAAGTTTTAAAATTACTTTAAAGTCATGGAACTCATTATTTAATTTTTAGTTTAAATTTCAAAATTAAACTTTGATTCAATCATATCTATAATTTGTTTTCGATTAAATTTTGCAATTTGTATTAATGGTAGGCAGCTTATTTTTTATGTCAAAGGTCCAACTCATTAAGACTACGCTAAGAATAAAAAAAAAGAAAAGAGCAAAATTTTCAAGAAAAAATTTTTGAATCCTAAGTCGACATTTTAAAATAATACAAAAAATCATATCTCGTAAACTAAGAAAAATCATGGAACATACATGGGTATTTTTATAGCCGAAAGGTCAGCATTCCAAAAATTTTTGGACGTCACCTTTGGACCACCCTGTATATTAATTACATATTTAATATTTCCCATAAAAAATCTCTGAAAATATACAAAGTTTGTCCATAGAAGATTGTATAAAAGGGCTAAGTAATACAAGGATAACAGGTGGGAATGGAGTGATTGCTACCAAACTATTTCTAATATGAAACGTATATAATAAGTAATTTTAGAACACATTGCATATACGCCACTGCTTTTTTTCAAAAAGTCTCACTAGGTTTAACCTTTTCCCAAGACAAAGTTATTTTACGAACCAGTGCTAAATTAACCTTAAAACATCTTTCAATTAGTATTATTTATTTTATAAATTATAGTTTATGTTGAATATTTTTCTAGTTCTAATC
>JAGSMP010002324.1:0-27204 GCA_029286625.1 Parnassius orleans | reverse complement strand
CCACTTTTTGTATTATAACTAAAGCTTAGGGTCTTGCAGAAGTTTTAAAATTACTTTAAAGTCATGGAACTCATTATTTAATTTTTAGTTTAAATTTCAAAATTAAACTTTGATTCAATCATATCTATAATTTGTTTTCGATTAAATTTTGCAATTTGTATTAATGGTAGGCAGCTTATTTTTTATGTCAAAGGTCCAACTCATTAAGACTACGCTAAGAATAAAAAAAAAGAAAAGAGCAAAATTTTCAAGAAAAAATTTTTGAATCCTAAGTCGACATTTTAAAATAATACAAAAAATCATATCTCGTAAACTAAGAAAAATCATGGAACATACATGGGTATTTTTATAGCCGAAAGGTCAGCATTCCAAAAATTTTTGGACGTCACCTTTGGACCACCCTGTATATTAATTACATATTTAATATTTCCCATAAAAAAAATCTCTGAAAATATACAAAGTTTGTCCATAGAAGATTGTATAAAAGGGCTAAGTAATACAAGGATAACAGGTGGGAATGGAGTGATTGCTACCAAACTATTTCTAATATGAAACGTATATAATAAGTAATTTTAGAACACATTGCATATACGCCACTGCTTTTTTTCAAAAAGTCTCACTAGGTTTAACCTTTTTCCCAAGACAAAGTTATTTTACGAACCAGTGCTAAATTAACCTTAAAAACATCTTTCAATTAGTATTATTTATTTTATAAATTATACTTTATGTTGAATATTTTTCTAGTTCTAATCAGTTTTGTTTTCCTGCCGATATCAAGCACCGCGGATCGTGATTCAAAAAACCGGTTTATTTTGTTTACAGAACAAAATGAATTCCGGTTTTGTTCTGAACATAACGTTAACACAAAACCGTTATTAACCTTTATTAACCGTTATTTTTCAAACCGGTTCCGGGCCTTGCTTAGTACTATCATCTGTCTTCGTTTTAGGGAACGTTTCAAAAATACCCTGTATAATATATTAATATAATTGTATTTTTAAGAAATACATATTTATTACGGAGCTATTGTTCACTCTGACATTGCCTGATAAATAATTTGGTGAGAATTTTGTAATTGAGGCAAGAGACAATTTACAAAATATTGAATCTTGAATTCATAAAGTCAATGGATGTGCCATAATATATTCATGGAATGACACACAGAACTGCCATTTTGCATTACCTAAGTTAGTTGGTTTTCAATTCAGAAGTGACGTCGTGAAAAAAGACGCCTTTAAATTACCTGATGAGATACTGTAATAATTCGGGACCTTGATGCGACTACCAAGAGATCCTATGCAAGGTTAGTGACTGCTTATTAACGTACTTAAAGTATTATTCTTAACTGTTTGACAACTATTATGGTGCTGTGCAACAATTTAAAAAGTAATATTTGAAACACAGTGACAATTAATAAGTCGCATCATTGCCTGATAAATAATTGGGTGAGACTTTTGTAATAGAGGCAAGAGACAGTTTACAAAATATTGAATCTTGAATTCATAAAGTCAATTAATGTCCCACAGTATATTCATGGAATGACACACAGAACTGCCATTTTGCATTACCCAAGTTAGTTGGTCTAGCAAAGCGCTGGTACCAATGCCAACACTAATGTTTACATGGGAGCAGTGGATTGAAAAGTTAAGTTTGGCCTTAATTGATTTATTTTTTATGTGGGTAGCTTACAGCTACATTTACAATCTAGATCACTACATTAAAACTAATATGCAAATAAAAAGCTTCCATATATAGGCAGAATACATTCACAACAAATGTTTATTCAGATCTACTACTTACGATTATCCCTTCAACTGAAAATTACGGAGACTTATTAACCAAGAAGTTGCAGGAGCGATGTAGACTTGGACAACCGTTGGATGTATATTATTATAAGAAAATGTTACTCATTAACAGATGTGAAATAACTGGTACTAATGCGGTACGATGTTTGGTGCATGGAACTGATGAGAAATGTATACACATGAGCGTTAATGCTTGTCGATTTAGTGAACCAGAACAGCTTTTTGCCTATCTCAGAACACTTTCTCAGAGCAACAGATTTAGACCGATAAAATTTGGACCGTAGACCATTTTTAATTAAGGAAAACAAATGAACCCCAATGCTAGTGATAATAGAAGTGCTACTGATATTTCTAAGACTGATGTAGTTTGTTATGGCTGTGGTGACGTATAGGCATCTCGATAGTTGAAGACTGCGAAAAAGTGTAATCTTTGTAGCAAGGCCGGACATTTAGCTCGTTATAGCAGGAGTAGAATACTTGCTTACCCAGCTCAAATGACGGTACCACCACAAACCACCATTGCAAGAGGAGCCACCTCAACATACAGCAAACGAAATTGTGGTTGTCCAATCAAATTTATCAAATTGTCAAAAATATTTCAAGACTGAAAGTAAATGACATTTAAAAACTTTATTTTATCGACTTAGGCAGTAGTTGCACAATTATAAGGGAAAGTGACGCAAGAGAGACATAATTCGTCGCTAATGCCGCAAAGGGGCGAACCTCAACTTTTGAAAAATTATGGGAGAGCAAGAAAACATTTATTATTCCCCGATTACTAGCTTTTTTTCATCAGTAAACTAATCTTATTTGTAGTGTCCATTAAGTCTAATATATTTAATTTTCTAATTTAATTAGTCTAATATATTAAAATTCTAATATATTTTAATTTGTAGTTTCCATTAAGTCTAATATATTAATTATATATTTAATTTTTCTTGCTCACTAGTAATTTAAAAAAATTGAGGAAAATTCCCCCTTTGCGGCGCCAACGACGAATTGTGTATTCGGCTAGTCTTCAGGAATATATAAAAAGTTATAGAAAACATTTTTGATTGTCTCAGAGAAACCTAAAAGTCACTTTAGATAAATGTGAGTTTTTGATAAAAGAAGTTGTATATCAAGGCCATACTATATCAAAAGAGGGTTTGAAACCTAACGAAGAAAAAATTCAATCAGTATTGAAATATCCGTTACCGCGTACAGCCACCGAAATAAAAAGTTTTTTCGGATTAGTAGAATATTACAGGAAATTTATTAAAGACTTAATCTTTACCTCTTGCCTGAAAAATAAAAACAATATTGAAAGTACCCAAGAATATACAAACGCATTTGAAAGCTGTAAAGAGCTTCTAACAAACGCCCCACTACTAAAATAGCCTGATTTCTCTCGACGGTTTGTGCTCACCACAGATGCGTCGAACTTTTCTCTCGGTGTAGTCCTATCGCAGAAACCTATCGGTAGTGATAGACCTTTGCAAATCGTACGTTAAACGGTGCTGAAACAAAATACAGCACAATAGAAGAAGAGATTTTGGTAATCCTTTGGGCAGTCAAACATTTCTGCCCCTACTTATATGGAAAAAAAAACTGTCTGACATCAGAAATGGACTGCACATCAGAAGTGACAACTTAGCTTCACAAACTTGTAAACATTATTTTTGGTTGTTAAGAAATATGTTTGAAGAAATATTTTAATAGAAATTATTTTTATCGACGTCTTGACGATAAAGCGCTTCTTTCGAAGCGCTAAGATGAGCTTCCGAGATTATGCAATTGATCACCATTTTTCTGACAGATCCGAGCATCAAGGTCATAGTAGATGGTACATGCTCAGATTACAAGCCTATTAACGCTGGTGTTCCACAAGGCTTCATGCTATCATCAACGTTTTTTAGGCATATCAATTATATACACAAACCGGTAACATTCATTGCTATGCGGATGACAGCACTGGTGATGCTTTTATACACCGGCCGTGCCAATATTTCTCGGGAAAACGTTGCCGAGTACCGGAACAAACTTGTGATTGAAGTCGAGAAGAGAAGAAGTGTTTGTTCAACAAAGTCTCTGATTGAAGGCGACTAAACCATCCCTCAGACAAGTTTGCGCGTTTACCGCTAAAACTTGTAAAATTTGGGATTGTTTTTTAAGGAAACTCTTAAGCAGTGTTCCCACTACGCCGGACCGGCAGATCTGCCGCGCCGGTAAATCTGCCGGAAGGGCTAGTGGCTGTACAATTTATATGAAGCTATTCACATTATCCGGGTCCGGCATTTTGCCGAGCCCGGCATTTTACCGAGCGTTTTGTCACTACGAATTACCGGTAGAACGACCGGGCCCGGAGTAATGTGAACGAGTTTGTGCCGGTATCTGTCCCACGCTCGCCTGCTCGTTCCCCTCGCCCCGCCCGTGTTCCACTCACGTCATTCGGCTCGCATTTTCTGGTAAAAGTAGACGTTTAGCATGGATATTCAAGCAGAAACTTTAATTACGCTTGTCCAGGAGAGACCTGTTCTGTGGGATAAGACCGAAGAAGTCTATAAAGACAAAAACTTAAAGTTAGCAGCATGGCGTGAAGTATGTTTAATACTGAAACCAAACTTCGATGAACTTGATGAAAAAGAAAGAAAACAGTACGGTGAGTTTTAATGTTTTATTGATAAAATGTAAATGCATTGATAAATTTTATTTTATAGCTGCTGCCTGCCACGGAACGGAACCAATATCCGAAACAAAATAATTAGTAAATGATGTCCGTATAGCATTGGCATTAGGGCCACCTCGACTCGACACATTCCGATTCATGGGTGTCGTTTCTTGTTCTTGTCTATGTTCTATATTTTGGTAACTTTCAAAATGTATACTATCTTTTTCTCTTACAAAATTATGTAAGACTGTACAAGCTTTAATTACTTGAATTGCTGTGTCTACGTTCAGATCTATAGCTCGATGGATTATTCGCCACTTATTTGCCAGAATACCAAAAGCGCACTCAACATACCTTCTTGCTCGACTTAGTCTATAGTTAAAAATCTTTTATCAGTATTCAAATGTACCTCCATATGGACGTAGGAGATTAGTGGTGTTAAGCAAAGCCTTCATCGCCAACAAGTATAAACGGTAATTCTTCGTGCAAGTTTTCATGAAGGTCTAGGCTTTGGTACATTTAAAGTACCATCATTGATCTTTTGCCAAAATGTACTATCCTTTAATATAGTAGAATCGCATTCCTTGCGATATGAGCCCACACTAATAAAATAAATCGGTACTTTGAATCGACAACTGCCATTAATACAAAAGAATAATACTCCTTGTAATTAAAGAACATAGAACCACTCTTGGCTGGTTTCAAAATTTGATATGTTTGCCATCTACTGCTCCAAGACAGTGAGGAAAGTTGGCTTTTCTTTCGAATCCTGAAGCGATGTCCTCCATTCTCTCTCAGTATCAGGCAGCTTAAGGAAATCTGTCTTTAGGTTTTCCCAAATGACGTGGGTCATTTCTTTTATTAGTTACTTATTGTCGAAACGCCTACTCTGTATGAGTAATGTATTTCTTTGAATGAACATCCTGAAGCTAAATATCTGAAAAAGTATTTTTGTTAATACATTATTACTTTATACGTCACCAAGAAACAAATTGTATTGTTTTATGATATTTTTATTGATTTCAGGAAAACAGGTTTCAACTAAATGGAATAATATACGATTCGTGGCTTAAGACAGTAAAGAAACAAAAAGATGAGTCTAAATCTGGATCTTCGGCCAAATAGACACGAAATTATTTATATCACGAGCAATTAATGTTTTTGAAAAAAGTCTCCGAACCTCGACCACCACATGAGTCAGTTTCAAAAAAAGCAAGAACCGAGACTGAAGTAGGCATGGAATCAGATTTTCGTTCACCTTTAATTAAAGATAAAAGAAAAGTTGATAATAAAGAGGTAAATGACAGGATGGTAAAGTTTTTGACCCAGAATAAACCCAGAAAAGGAAAACCATCATCTGTCTTTCTTCAAAGGCATTATACCAATCTTGAACACTTTAACTATCGAAGAGACTTTAGAATTTCAAGCTAGCGTCATGACAATGTTGCAAAAAATTAAAAGTAGGAATTATGAGAGACCAAATTACGGACATTGGCGTGATTCATATAATCAGATGACCGGACCAGATCAGTATTCTGGATACTACACATAGCGTCAATCAACAGGCAACACCTACGCAAGATCAACACCACCCTGGATACTCTACGCAATATAATAGTAGCAATCAACAGGCAACAACATCTATACCATCAACTTCATCTCAGACATCGAATCCGATTCCAGCTTCGTCATAAGCATCTAGTAATCATTCCACATTCCCAAGACTCAGATTACTTAGATTTTGAAGGATTTAAGTTTGAGTACAAATAAATACTTAAATAAGTTATTTTATTTTTAATTCATAATGATTATCAAATACATACACCCTCCCACACACACATATTATATATATTCACATTCATCAAACAAACATACATAGCAAACATTCATTCATTCATTCAGTCTTAAGTAGGTACCTACGTCAAAACTATTATTACGCAATCTAGTGCATAAAATAATCTTACCTTAGACATATGGCTAATCTTTGTTCTGGGCAAATACATTCTCTGAAACTTGTATCTCGTACTTTATGTCTAGTCGTCCCAGTAAATCATCAAAAGTGGTTGCTGTCATTCGAAAATAATTGAAGAACTTTGATTCGTCTCTTCTAAGTTCACCCATTAATGTTTCAAATGTTCCAAGTGAAAATCTTTCCCAAAATAGGGTGTACCCAATGTTTTATTTTATTTTGCCTTCTATTAAGATACCACCACAACACAACAATTTCGTCGTCCATTGTGCGCGCAGGTCCAAATTCAACTGAGGTACTTGACTCTCTGAATTTCTTCCGGGATCCGATGTAATGTGAACACTCTGTCCGGTGTCCGGTTTCCGGCAGATCTGCCGGTCCGGCGTAGTGGGAACTAGTCTTGGCCTCTTTTCCATTACACGGTTTCTCGCCGTGAAAATCTACGGTTAATTCGCCGCGTGTAGGCACGGTCGTCAGTGTGGTATGGATCACTATATGAGCTTGTCGACATGCACGGTGGCGCCAAGGCACGGCGCCGCGGCCGCGTGCGCCGTGACTGCCCTCGGCGCGCCGCGTCTACGCACGGCGTGATTTTCACCAGTGTTGTGGCAGTCTATCGGTGTGTCGACGGTGCCGGACGTACGCACGGATTCGTGACCGCTTATATACGCTGTTTCGATTTTATTATAAAATGAACATAAATCAAGAATTATTAATTACGTTGATTCAAGAAAGGCCTGTAATATGGGATAAGACCATCGACGATTATAAAATAAGCGGCTTAAATATGATTCCTGGAAAGAAATATTTATTCATTTCCAGCCCACATTTGAAGATTTAAGATGAGAAAAACAAGTTTGGTAAGTTACAGATATTTAATTATTAACTTTTACTTATGCATAGTTGTTTGATGATAGAGAGGCGACCTTCGTTAGATACAAAATATTGTGCAAATCTGTTGCGAACTTCATTAGCCGCCAAACTTCCGCGAACTGCATTCGTGATAGGTAACTGGATTAGTTCCGATTCTGAATCAAGGGTGGACTCATTTTCACTCATTGTGAAACTGAAAGTTTTCCTGCTTATGTATAAAATTTTGCAAAACACAACATGTTTTCACAATATCAACTCCAAATCGATGGACACATTCATTGGCCGGTGAAAAATTCGCCATTTATTGATAAAATGCCAAACGCACATTCAACAAATCTTCGCGCTCTTGTGAGTCTGTAGTTAAATGTACGTTTTAATTGATCGCTGATGACCACCAAATGGACGAAGCAAGTGATAATGCAAAGCAAAGGCTTCGTCCGCAACGAACACATATGGCAAATCGTAGTCAATTCCAGGCAAACGTGTTGCATCGGGTAGATTTAATCCGTTGTTTGTTAAATTTTTCCAAAATGGGGTCTCTTTAAACACACTGGAATCACACTCCTTTCCGTAGGCGCCAACGTCAACAAATATAAAGTTGTAATCGCTATCTACTACTGCCATCAAAACTATAGAAAAAAAATGTTTGTAATTTAAAAACATCGAGCCACTATCAATTGGCTTAATAAGTCTGATGTGTTTTCCATCGACCGCTCCTAAGCACAGCGGGAAGTTGGAAGATTCTTGAAATTTGCTTGCAATGTGTAGCCAGTCTTCTTTAGATGGCATTTTCATATATTCTTTATACAGTTCTAACCAAATGTAGTGGCATACTCACGTACGATGCAACTTATGGTTTTTATTCCAATTCTATAGCTGTAGTATAGGTCAGTAAAGGTATCTCCTGTTGCTAGATACCTGAAATATAAAACAAAACGGTTCAGGTTCAAATACTAAAACCCCATTTTAGGTCGGGGTCGATTCAGTTTAGGTGGGGTTTTCATAAATTTTGAATTTAATAATTATTATTTATTTATTTTCAGGGCAAATGGTGATGAAGAAGTGGACCAATATGAAAGATAGCTGGATAAAATATGAAAAAATTAATGAATGTAAGTCTGGTTCTTCAGCAAAAAATAAGAAAATATATGTTCTATGATGAAATGATGTTCCTAAAAAAATGTTGAGCATCGCAAGACCGATTCTAACATGACTGAACATGTTCATGATTCTAGCCTCAGTAATGAAAATTTTGATAGTGCAGTCCCGAATCAATCAAGCTCGATACACTGAACGGAGTGAGACGCAAAGGGCTAAAAAAAAGAAAAAATGAACTAAGTGAAGTTGACATTAGGTTTATGAAGTTTATGGATTCAGAACGAGATGAGAAAAAGAAAAGCCGTAGTATGAACTTTTTTATGGGAATCGCTGATACAGTTGACAAGTTCAGTGATGAAAATATGATAGACTTTCAGTTTCAAGTAATTTCAATAATTAAAAATATTCAACAAAGACAGTGTACTCAGTATATACCTACATCAAGAAACCAATGGGATCAAGGCCATCAAGGATATTTAAGTGGTACAGCATCCTCAAATGCGCAATCGTCAACATATGGATATTCTACAGCTGCTAGATCGAGCTATGGAATAAGTCGTCCACAGACGTCTTCTCATGATTTTGGACACGGTTCTGGTTTAGAGCCAATCCACTACCGACCCGAATCACAATTATCTGTACATAGTGTAAATGCGGAAAGTATCTCGGCAGATTCTCAAGTTTCTATTGAAGACGAATCGATTTTAGTACCGCACTTGAGTAGCATTTTCAGCGTAGTGTATTTTGATTTACTTGTTCTTAAATTAATAATTATTAAAATTCAATTACATGTAATAATTTTGTTTGTGTGCAATAAACAATTTTAAACTAAAATATGTCATTTAATTTTGTACCTACTTACCTCAGAGTTACAGCCAATCTTTCTTGCGGGCGATATACTCTCTCGCATAAAAGTATCTTGATGTTTTAGTTCCTGGGATAATTTTGGAGCAAGTTGTCGAATGTAGTTTCTGCATTCTAAAATAATTGTAAAACTTCTTCATCTTCTCTCAATTGATTCTTGACAAGTGTATGAAACGCGCCATATTCCTCCTTTTTCTAAAATCGGATGTATCCAAACCTTACTTCTTTTTTTTTCTATTTTCTTTTCCTATATATGTAATAAGCAACTATAATCTTTTTCGTAAGAAAATTCATGACGCAGCACGTCCTACACAGCCCGAGTAAAAGCGCTACTAGCCAGTACTTACCAATGTCTCGCGGTGATTTTGCCGTATCATGTATAAGTTAGATTTTCAACCGTACGGCTTACACACCGTACGTTTGAACAACCGTGTAATGGAAAAGAGGCCTAACGCTAACTGCAAAAGTATGCGAACTACCACTATTAGAAAAAACCGAACAATCTTGAAAATCGAGTGTGTTTTGCGCAACAAGTTGAAACTTTGTTCTAACAAGATCCCGGTAAGTGGTTTGGTAGGATAATTGATTATATTACCCTGCATGTCTCGTAGAACAAGTTTTGTAATGAAACTTGTACTTGAAAAATCGTCGTAAAATCGGTGGTAACACTCTTATGATTGCCCGGTTATATCAACTTAGTAGTATTTGGTGGTAATATATTTATCTTTACATTTGCGTTTACAGGATAATGTCGAAGACAAAGAAGATAACTGACAGTATTATCACCAGTATTCTAGAAGATGAACTCTCCGCTATTGAAAGTAGCGACGAAAGTGTCTCGGAAGAACCACTCTTAGGCGATTGCGTACTGGATTACGACGATGAGGTTTCGAGAGGCTTTTAAACAATATTTGGTGAAGATCCTGAGCTGGAAACGAGAGGATTAGAGAATTTTTAAGACCCTCCTGCGCCATGTGTTTCGGTATAATATCTAGAAAGCGTTGAACCAGTAATTGAAGAATCGGCGAGGGAAGTAAGTACACGAAATAAATATGATAGGGACATCTTTTTTCGAAAGAAACCGTCTTGTTCCTGGGAAATGTGATTACGAAACGAGTACGACATTTGAGCGGTTACTACCTTTTCTAGAATTTTGCCAAAGATACAAAGTTTCTAATAAATAATTAAAGATAAAAGATATAAAATTTTTTTCACCATTTGCCTGTATTACTTATTTAATTTGCAGAGAAGGTTCAACTTCTATGCAAATTTGGCCGTTTATTGCAAAATAACCCTGTATAATCTATAGAGTAAAACATATAGGTTGGAGTCTAATAGGCTGTAATGATGATTATTATGGTGATGAATATTAAGTATATAGAAATTTTATATAATTACAAGCGATCCACCCCGTTTTGCACGGGTGATTTTGGATCTCAACAACAGCGCCTACCGGGTCCGATTATGAATCGTTTAGATTATCCAGGGACCCACTCAAACACACACAAAAGAATTCATCAAAATCGGTCCAGCCATTTTCGAGTTTTTGCGAGACTATGGACAGCAATTGATTTTTATATTTAGATATTTGAAAACTACAGAACAATTTATTATTTGTAGGTTTGTCATAGTAAATTCCGCATTTTAAATGTGAATGCAAAATATGGAGGAGCAACCCATGAAGCCTTAATTTGAGAAAATAGCCTAGTAAATCAGTATATATGTATAACAATGAACAAGTTTGGTTACTATAGGTAAGTATGTAAGCTCAAAAAATGCTTTTTACACATTAATATCCTATAAAAATCTTTTTTAGTTTTCTAGTTCAATTTTTTAAAACTTTGTTATAATAACTATTAATAATTTTAATTTGAAATATATTTTTAATAATATAAATAAACAATTTGGATATCCATAAAGGCCATAAATAATGACACTAATTCCTGACGCTGTAGAGGGAACCCCTGAAGCGAAATATACCTAACTTCACGGGAAAGTGAGAGCAGTCATTGAAAATACCTTTGGAAAGTTGAAAAATAGGTGGAGATGTAAATAGGGATCGCACTCTGCATTACAAACTGGAAAAACGCGAAAAAAAAAAAATTATAGCTAGTTGTGTATTATTATTTTTCTTTAAAGTTCAAACTACCGTACCAGACCTATCATTTTCGGATTTAAACCAGTTTTTTTGCTTCATTTGCTGCAAGTGAGTGTTTTCTTTAAGGTACAAACTGACATACGAGACCTATCATTTTCGTATTCAAACCAGCCTTCTGCTTTATATGCAATAAGTGAGATAGTTACATACTTTCCGAGATATTCACGTATAAATACAGTAAAATTTTATAAATCCCTTTTTTGTTGAAGAATTTGCGTCGATTAATATTGCTCTGTTTTCCTTTAGGTTTAACCAGTTCAGTCACAGCAAGATTAATAAAATTTCGACACCCCCAGGAGTGTTATTTTTAGAGATCAAACTAAAAAAAATTAGACCAAAATGGTAGGTTTCTTCAAATGAGAAATAAATCTTTAAAAGAAATACTAGAAATCCATGTAGTTTTGCTTTTAAAGATTAAAAGCAAAACTACATGGATACAGACTTGTTTAATTTATGAAATCGCAAAATTGCTGATGTCGACATGTTTAATGCATTAAACAGAAAAAAGTTAAAAAACTTACTCTGCAAAAAAAATTGTCTCACTTATGAGTACGTTAGAGCTACATTCAATAAGTGCTTCTGTGCCCCAAAATGTTAGCCAAATGGTATGGACACATAGATTTACGGAAGTATTTTTTCAAGCATTTAAAGCTAAATGCAAAGTCAGTGAAAATAAACCAATATGCAACTTGGTCTTTGACGAGGGGGCTATCCGACCTCAAAAATTGTGGGACAGACAGAAATACATTGGTTTTGTCGATATGGGTACTGGTACATAAGAAACTGCTCCTTTGGCCTCTCAGACCTTAGTGTTTTTATTAGTAGGGATAAATCATCGTTTTATAATACCATCAGGATATTTCGTGATTAACCGTATAACAGGGGAGCAAAAAGCAAATCCTATAAGAATATGTCTAATTAAGTGTTTTGATGCTGGAATAGATGTCACTTCGTTAATGTTTCGATGGGCACTCGACAAAAATTACTCTAAATCTCTTAGAACTATACTACACGGGCGGTTCTGCCGCCGCGGGAATCCGCTTCTGAACCGCACTAGACTCAATTTTATATGGACATTGTATGCCACAAACTACACTGCGCGGTTACCCGCCGCGGTTTGTAGGCGGGAGAAATTCGACCGCCGCATGCAGCGTCAAACCGCCGCTGTTAACCGCCGTTTAAAACTACACGGGCGGTTATCCGCTATTGCGTCATTCTGCGCGGGACCTTCTCGCTCGCTCGTCGTGTGTGAGCTTGCTCGTAGTGGCGCGTCAAAATGTTCGACACGGAGCGTTTTATTATTGAAGTACAAGAAAGACCTCCTTTATATGAAGTGAAGTCGAAGGAATACGCCAATCGGGAATTAAAAGCGAAGTTATGGATGGAGATAGGACAGGAAGTGGTTGCTCATTGGGCTGATTTAGGCCCAGAAGAAAAAAACAAAGCTGGTAAGTTTACTTATTATTTTATTTCATTTTAATGTATCATCCTGTTTTGCCAAGGAACCGCTCCAGGCCATTGAAATATTGAACAAACGAATCTCTTACTGAAATGCCACTAGATCGGCCTCCAACTGCCTGACTTCGTCGAATTCTTCCATATCACATCGAATCGTATCTTCAAATTGATAACCATCTCTGCGTCTTACGAAATTGTGTAATACACAAGCTTTTATAATGTATTTTGCACTCTGTGGATTGATTATAATGCTTGAATGAAAAATTCGCCACTTGTTACTAAGGATACCAAATGCACATTCCACAAAGCGTGGGCTCTAGACAGTCTATAGTTAAAAGTTTTCTTAGGCGTGTCTATGTTTCGTAAAGAAAATGGTCTCATAACATTTTATTTAAACCGAATGCAGCATCACCTACAAATACGAAAGGCACACGAGGATTTCCTATATTGTTAGGAAGATGAATTGGCTCCGGTAAATCCAATTGAGAACGAGTTAACTTTTGCCCGAAATTTGAACTTTTAAAAATTGAAGAGTCACTTTCTCGACCTGGAGCACCAATGTCAATGAATGTAAAACAGTAGTCTGCGTCAACCACTGCCAATAAAATAATCGAATGATATTTTTTATAATTATAATATTTAGATCCAGCATTCGGAGGGCAAACAATTCTAATATGTTTGCCGTCAATACTCCAACGCAATTAGGAAAGTTCCTTCTTTGTAAAATTTCTCAGCAATGTTTATCCATTTTTCCTTATTTGGTTTTGGCATCTCTAAAGGTGCTAATTCTTGACTAATAGCTTGACAGGTTTCTTTTACAATGAATGGTATAGTTTTTCGAGAAATTTGAAAATCGTACTCCAAATCAGTGAAAGTTGCTCTGAAGCCAAATATCTGAAAAATAAATAAATGCCATATTAATAATACATTTTTTGCAGTAAAGGACCTAATGAAGAAGTGGAAGAATATAAGAGTTAGTTATAAAAAGTAAATTTAGAAACTACCACAGTGTCGGGACAATCAGCTCCAAAAGAAACGATATATTTATTATGAGTTGTTGTCCTTTTACGCCTAGCGTCAGTATTGCAGAAGAACGAGTCCAACGTATCTCCAATACCTTCGAATTCATCACAAAATCAGGATTTTGAAGAAGATAATTTGATGAGACCACCATGACAAAACCGAGTTCCTACCAAAGAAAGAAACAAATGGAAAGTACCCAAATTCCGCAAATAACAAAAATTTTGAATGAAAGTTTACAATTACAAAAGTTAAATAACGATAGTGACGCAAAAGGAAATCGAGCATTTCTCATGTCCTTTGTACCCATTATGGATTCCATGACTCCTGATTTGGCTATGGAAACTAGATATGAAATTACGAATTTATTCAGAAATATACAAAGAAACGAAAGAAACCACAGTATTCCTAGGAACTTGTCTGAGTTTCTTTACCATAGGAACCAGGAGCCAGCTGCGAGTTCTGGGTCTAGAGCATATCACGAGGACACATTAACTCCAATGACTAGTGTCGCATCGCCACAAAACGATACTGGGTCGGACACATCAACGGAAAATGATGATTATTTTAATGTTCTGCATTACTTACCCTAATAAAAAAGATTACATAATAAAATAATGATATTTTATTTACCTGAGAGTTACAGCCAAACGTTCCGCAGGTGTGATGAATCTTCGCATATTTGTATCCTGTTTCTTAATACGTTGGCTTATAATTGATAGAAGTTCATCAAATGAGTTCACAGACATTCTATAGTAAGAGAAAAACTTATGAGGGTTATCACGGTGTGCACTAAACATTGAATGAAATATTCCCGAAGTTAAACGGTTACTTAACACTGGTTCCACCCAAACATTGCGGTTAACTTTATTTTTTAATAATTCTAATAATATAAGAGCTGCAAGCGCAGTTATCATTGGCGGATCCATGTTAAAATGAACGCAAAACAGCGGTAAACCGCGTTCCGTGTAGTTTGCTGGTTTGCGGGAGCTTTGTCGAGTGGATTCCCGCGGCGGGAGAATCGCAAGAAACTTTGCTGTTTGTCATTTTTTTTTATTTTGAGCATTCCAGATTTTTTTTTTCTGATAGACATATCCCTTAAGTATATGAAAAGTTAAGATATTCTAGTTCCGAAGTGGTATTTCTTTTTTTAAGATTTTTATTTCGTTAAGTGTCCCAATAGTCACAAAATGGAGCCAAAGATTAAAAGGCCTATTAATGTTAAATTTAATAAATAAGATTATTAATTTACTTCTTCCTTTCATTTAAGAAACCTATATTATCAAAATAAATTAAAATTTGACCAAAATTATAAACCATTTCTAAAAAAACTAATTATTTGCATGCGGCCTCTCGGGCCCCACATCGGTACTCATGGTAAAAAAACCACGTCGGTACATAAAGGTTAAAAAACTTTCAAAAGACACATACATTTTAGAAAACAGATAATGTAAGTAAAACTAGCCACTCATCTCATGACCACAAGTGTTGCGAACTCTTTGAAAGTACTACACACAGGACTAAAACCTGCCGAAATATCAGGAATCTGAAGCTGAACCGAATTATTTATTCAAGTTTTATGATATGTCGATATATTCAACTCGAGAACAATATGGCAATATGACTAAAAACCGTTACATGAGAATATTTAATTTTTAGATATTTTGAAGGAGTTTGTTTTAGAGTTAAAAGTTAAATCGGTTAGCAAAAGAAAGTTATACGAGATTTTAGACGCAAGTTTTGAACGTCGGGTTCAAATCAGTATTTATAGATAGGATCACCTGTTCAACATTGAACCAGTAGGTACATGTAGCAGCCAGGCTAATCAACCTAAACGGTAATAAATAATGTTACCTGCTACCATAACGCAGAAGGTGAAGGTCTGAAAACATTTCCTAATTACCCGGCTACTGAGATACTGCGGGCTGCATATCGACGTATATATTTAACGTTCTAATATAGAAACAAGAAGCAGCCGCAAATATCATCAGCGCCGCATCGTCTTCACACGCCGGCTATCTTCATGCATCCGTCGATCATTTTCGAGCAGTTTTTCAACGCCGCAGCTTCGCTTTTCTTGCTGTTCCGGAGATGTGTCCCACGCTGCCACCGCTCGCCGATTACGCGCGCGCGCCGGTCTGCATCTTTTATAGCCCCGTCCAGGAACGCAGCTATGAGAAGCTATCCACGAGTCTTACGCTGGCAAATGGAGCGACATATAATAGTTGTACATAATATTTTATTCATTAATCATTATTGGTGAAAATGTATAAATTGTAATTGGCTAAGTAAATAAAAATTGATACTATTGGTAAACTAAGGATGTAGCCGGGCATATAAATATAGGCAGGGTTCACTGAATAAATACTCCATTCACCTGCACATAGTAAGGCATATCAGAAAAATAGTTTCATTTCTCCGCTCCTAGACCACTCGGAGTCTGTTAATAATGGACCCATTACACCACTATTACATTGGTGACCAACCGACGTCATATGAACACGCAACCAACAACCTTCGGAAACTACAATTTCAAACCTTCGTCATCGTCCTCAAGTACCCCATTCATTCGCTCCCGAGCAGATATTGTCTGTAGTTTTCACATCTCGCAAAAGCCATCTAGCTTTACAAAGGTTCATCGCAGCACTGGAATAATGCTTCCTGTTCCTTGCTACTCTCTGCGCTACAGTGTACGGCACGGCTCGACGGTCGAGAATTACTGCTAGCCTCTGCTTCACAGCACTCTCGCAGATTACTTGCCTTCTTCTCGACTCACCGCAGACTACAAGGCAATTCCCTGGCACTTGCACATTCGTCGACATCTAGACTGCACTATCGACCTCCGGTCTGAGCAGGAGGCAGGGCGCGTCGTCGCGCCACAAGCGAAATACATCGAAGCCTAAATCACGTCGGGGTCACCACTGTGGCGGGTGGAAGGAAAAGGGGAGATCTCCCGCCGGGCAAGGTGTTCTGCCCGGGGAGCGGCCAACGCTCTTAGTGGTAGTTCGGAGCTATTGTATATATACTGTTTTTAATTCGGAACTTTGATAGCACGATTTAGGCTTCGATCTATTTCGCTTGTGGCGCGACGACAGCGCCGCCACATACATAATGAAACATTTTCATATTCCAAAAATGCGACGTTTTTTTAAAAAAGTTACCCCCACTCTAGGATTTTTTCCTGTATCGTGGAGGCAGTTTACAAACATAAATTGCGGAGTTGCCATATAGTGCACAGTACATGTAAGATTTTTTATTGATATTCGATTTTTCATTATTATGTGTTAGTTTGCTTTTTTCTTAATATTGCATGACATTGTACATATATTACAAATAACAGTTACGTACAAAACATGCTTAGAATGTTTTTGTTTTACATTTTTATTTCAAGGTTATAGAAATATGTGACATATAATACACAATGAAACAAAACCATTTTATACGTGGTAGAGCCATGCTGCAGTTATATAAGATAGTTGTAGCTCGACCGGAAAGACCACGCTCTCACAGAATACCAGCGTAAAATAGCAGCTTAACACTGCTGTGTTTCGTATGGTGAGTGTAGAGAATCGGAGACCCGTTTTACCGGAAAAGAGGCATTCCATCTTAGTCTTCACGGTGACAAAGCATCTGCATTTTGATTCGCAAACGAGGATAGATGTCTGGGCCACAGCAACCACTTACCATAAGGTGGACTGTGTGCTCGTTTGTCACCCTATCCTATAAAAAAATTGTACATAATGAAACATGGCTCATTGTATACTAATCGTGTTACGCAGCCCTAATTTATGTCTGCTGCGTTGTCCGGCTTACGACAATCACGAAGCACCGCGTCTAGTTATTATTACTTATTATATTATTTTGGCGTATTACTTAGTTCTAATACTTTATTGTGTGAATTCATTGTACATTCTGATATCGAATTAGAGTTACCTTACTTAGTTTGTAATAATTATTGTAAGTAAAGTATATATTAAATAAAAATAGCTTTTTTGCAACATCTGGCTGGAGTCCACATAATTGGCGCAGTCGGTAAGATCTTGTAAAGTAGAGTCAGTGAATCAAGATTGACAAAGAAGATATAGAAGCACCAGTCCAGCTGCGAATCCAGCCATTGATTCCTCAAGACGAAATAATGATGAAAGTGCTTGAAATCTTTCAATCTTTATCTTCCTATTCCATAATTAATTATTACCTTATCCAAATTTTTAATTTAATTTTTATGTAATTGTGTTAAAGCTTCAATATTTTCCTTCCAAGGGAACATGACGTTGGGTTAGATAGTAATAAGTCTTTTAAGCTTAGCATTATAGACGACAATAGACGTATAGAAATTGATAGTATGGCTCAATCAAATGAAATTGATTTAGTTTGTAAGTCGCTTAGTTTTTCTGAATTTGGGTAAGAAATGAGCGGATACGTCTTAGTTCAGGTAAGAAATGAGCCGGATACGAATTAGCCAATATATCTCTTATTAACGGAATTTTAAATAAAATAATTGGCCCGCGGTTAAACTAATAACTTCAAATGGAATACCCGAAACCTGGGCAGGCATCAAAAGCGTCCTTATAAATAACTTCGCCATAGCAACGAAACTGCATTATGCAGCGATTTATCATTAAAACCCAAGGTTCCAGTATCCCCAAGAATTATACGAGCGAATTCAAAATTTATTTAGTACGATAATGACGTATGTCACCTACATGAAAAATTAGAACAACCATCAAGCTAAACGTGCACTCTATAAAAACTAAACTTGCAAGCTTATTTAAAATTAGACAGTTTTAGACCTTAGAAGGTCTAAAACCGTCTAAGTATAGAATAAGATGTATGCGGAGTATGGAAATCACTTGAATTCGTGCAGGAGGAGTTAATCACCATCTATCTCCAACAGCAAAATGAAGGCGGTCAGAACAGGAAAGAATGGATTCAACCTATCCCTAGCTCTAATCTACCATTAAATAATTTCCTTCCAAAACCTACCGCGTTTAACATGCCGTAACCATCTAGACCACAGGTTATTAACACACTGAGTTTGTTCAGACAGCTACCTATGCAACCGCACGCCGCACAGGGTCGGAGACCTAATCTACCACCTCAGATGCATCCATCACGTGGTCCCACTCGTACGCAACAGATGATGCTTACTCCACCCACCAAATTATAATCCACAAAGTAATGTGTTTAAGCTTCCTAACAGACCTCAAAACCGCAGGGTTTTAGTTTAAATAATAACTCGCGTCCTACTCCTATGAACGGTGTCACTTCATTTGTTCCAAAACACTTACCACCGACAGGACATGACTGGAGACGATTTGACAACCCACCTCCTAGCAACTACTTTAAAACACGTGAGGTAAACTTTAACGAGACAGCTTTTGACTGCGACTATTACACCGACGCGTACTATGAATATGACTATCCTGACTATAATTATAATCAAGAGTACTATACTTGGGAACAATATCCTAACTATAGCTAAGAGCAACCGTATAACCACGCGGAAGCTTCCTTCATGGAGGAAGTAGATTCTAGTTTCACTTCGGCTAATGATGAGGATTTTGAAGTGTCCTGAATCAGAGAAACAAAATAGAAGTAAAGGGAATGCCCAATTTTGGCCATGGGACGCCCAACAATTTGCATTTGTTAAAAATACATCTTTTTATGGTTATTAATCGCGGTATTCATTTATCCAAAAGATTGCAACATGTTTGCGCAAAAAAAAAAACCGAAAAAATAAAAAATAAAGTAAATCCGTTATTAGTTTGGGGATAAAATAAAAAGTGTTCCCAATTACATATCTCGTTAAAAAATCGATTCCCTTTTTTTCGATCGATTTTTTTGGTGTCATTATTATAATGCTAATATTATTTTTCGATAATTATTATAATTAATAATATTTAAAAAAAACAAGCGAATTGCTAGTTGATTTACTATGAATTCTTTACATAAGAAAATCGCTACTGCACAATTTAACTGTTATTCTTATCTGTTCTTAAAAATACATTTAAAATAGCATTTAAAACATTTTTTAAAAGGCGTGCAGAACTTAAAGCGCCCCAAAGATTATTCTTTTTAATGAAATTATAAATCGAATAAAAAATCGATATCAATTTATCCATTTATCTCTGTTAAGTGGCAACATCGAATCTGACAGATAGGTCTCTGTCTGTCGTGTCATGTGAAATCACACCTAAATAGTCACAAATCGAATTCGTTTGCGTTTGTGTTATTTTGTTTGTTTTCTTGCGGATTTGTTATCTAAGCAACGAATTAGCTTTCTAAATGGACTCCGACAATTCTTCGCACCTACTCACCGGCCTGAACATGGATCCTTCCGCTTCTCACGATACCCCTACACGAACTTGGACTCGATATCCTGTTAATGATAGCTTTCCACCGGCCAGAGTTCTTCCCAGCGCCCAGTAACTTATTCAAGAGGACATTTACACTGTGTCAATTGTGGTTTAAATGTCACAAAAATACGAAGACATTTGTTGGAAATTGCAGAAGTGCGACATCTTATACAACAATGGGTTCGACCACAGCAGGTAAATAGTTCATGTCCATGTGTCATGTCTTCCTATGAGAAATGTTTTTTAACTGAGTTGACTTAAAATAATATCAATAATTATGACTTCTTTATTAGGTACAAGTTTCGAGTTACAGTGTAGTGTGCCAATCGTGTAGGACTGCAGCCTGGAATCAAATACGACATCCAACAAGTGAACAGCAAAATGCACCAATTGTTAGTCATGGACATGTATGCATCAGCTGTGGCAAGTCACTTTTGAGAATAAGATCACACACACTGTTCGGGTCCGATTCTCCACGTGTGGAACTCATAAGAATGAGATTGCCCATCAGATTGCACCACGTGAGGTAAGTGTTCAACAGTTTTAATTTATTAAGTGTGGTGCTGATATCTGATAGTGATACATATTTTACTCTGTTTGCATATCAACCCAGAAGTTATTTTATTTTTCACATCTGCACAAGCTATATTTGACAATCATTCTAGTTTATTTATACCATGGTGATAAGATAAGTCAGCCAACACCAGGTAGTTGCGGGGTTGACTGCCCATTTTATCAACTACCGAGAAATGAGACAGTTGATTTTCATTGTTTTGGACTACTGGTAGTCCCTCAGTCCTAAATTATATAAGGCACTAAGTCCGCCTTTGTGCAGTATTGTTTTACTTGATAAACATTTTATTTATATTTGAGTTAAAGTAAACAAATCTATTTTATTTTATTTTGTTTACTTTGGCGTCATTCTTTGTTTAATATTGTTTCAGTTGCCATCATCATCTCGAGTGTCATAATTGCTGGCGAGGACTGATAGAGCAGTATCACGTTCAACTGCAGAACGGGAACCATCTGAATCATCTAGTCTGTCCTCGTTGCAATCTGAAGTGAGCAATGTATTGCATCCAGAACAACAAAGCTAAGATCATATATCACACAGTATACTGCCCCATTATGTAAGAGCACCACTAACACAAAATCAATGTTTTTTCCTGGTTGTAACGATTCCAATCGACTCACTGTTCCATCAGCATTGCGAGTACGTCTTTTTTGCGACTACAATTACTATGTACCTCCAGAATTTAGAATCTGTAACTACCGTTTAAATAACAACTCTTGGGATTTACTTTTAGAATCAATATATAAACCTATTAAAACATTTAGTGCAGCAAAATTGAAGATTTTGACATTATTGAAAGATAATATGCACCATCATATAGACTTTGAAAATATTCACAGTATGCCTGAGCATACTGTACATTATTATCTAGGCTTATCAAAGGCAATATATGAACAAATTCTGTCTGAAGTTCCGAGACTATCAATAAACATAGGGTTCTTTTGCACTTGCTGCACATTTGATGAAATTAAGAACAGGAGATAGTGACGAACGCCTGTCGGCATTATTGCAAGTACTAAGAGCCGGCTCATGAATATGGCCATGAAATATTAAATCAAGATTTTGTTAGAGCGGCTCATGAATATGGCCCCGAAATATTAAATCAGGATTTTGTTCCTATAAATGTAGGCATAAATCATATATCCTGAGCAGAAATAGCTCAAAGAAATCTCCTTATTCCAAATGGACTTTATGGGACAAAGATAGAGGCCCATCATAATTGCCGATGGTACATATATTTACATAGAAAAGAGTTCCAATTATTTGTATCAGAAAAAACTTACTCATTACACAGATATCGCAATCTTATAAAGCCTTTTTTTGTGTGTAGTGATGGTTACACACAGATATTCTGGGACCTTATCCTGCAACAACCTCAGATGCGCATATCATAAATAATGAATTTGGAGATGAATTTAGTTCATTAAGGCAATATTTTGAATCTGGAGATGTATTCATCCTAGATAGAGGCTTTAGGATTCATTGCCCTTTAGAACGTTGTGGTTATTGGTTCATGTACCTTTGTCTCCAGCAGATGGTGAATCTCAGTTAACGACAAGAGATGCTAATAAGTCCAGAGCCGTGACTGTGTGTCGATGGGTAGTAGAGGTGGTGAATGGCATTTTAAAAGTGAATTTAAATTATTTCACCAAAATTATTTTAACAGGCTTCTACATTTGATGATAGACTTTGCTGTGGCTGCTAGCCAAAAAAAACCTACTATTTCTAAACAAGAACCGAAATTTTGAACATATATTTTGTTGCTAGTTAATCACTTTCACTACACTGCACTATGTGCTAAAAGTTTTGTTGCAAGTTCTTAGAACTTGAATTGCAGATGTGCGCAGTCAGTAAAATTTAAGTTAGAGAGCGATAGATAGGGGAGACTATACGTTAGAGAGAGAGATAGATGATGTTCGTTTAATAACAATAGGGCAGGTAGACAAGTTGCTTTAGTGTTCTCAACAAGTCAGTCAGTACACTCTGCTCCTTTGTTTACTGTGCACCGTTCCGTATTCAATTGATGTGGCTCTCGTACTAACGACTTTTGGCTTCGCTTTTTGGACTGGTGGTGATCTGCAAACTGACTGACCTGGCATTATTTTGGACTGTGATTGTGTGTTTTGTGAATTGGACTATTGGCGTATTTTGGACTGTTTAGCGTTTATCATGCCGCTACCGTACACCGTTGGAATACGCTAATATGCATCTCATTTATGGAGAATGCCGATGCAATGCTAACGCTGCTGCAGATTGTATCGAGAAAGGTACCCAAATGCTCAAAGACACCCTGATTATCAGTATTTATTAATGTGCATCAAGCGTTTGCGGAGGGTCGTTTACCATCTGCCAGGAGAAACGCTGGAAGACCTAGATTGGGACGCGATGAAGAAGTTCTCAAAGAAATAGAAAACGATTCGACTACCTCGGTGCGTGCCATAGAACTAGCTACGGAATCCCAAAAGTTCTGCGCATCGAATTCTTAAACGTTACAGGCTTCACCCATACCATTACAGGCGTGTGCAGACGTTATTACCGCGGGACTATCCACTACGGGTCGCATTTTGCCGTAGATGCTGCAAAAGCACAGGGAAGATCCCCAATTCTTAGATAAAGTTCTATGGTCGGATGAAACAACCTGCAAGAAAAATGGCTATTTAAATCTTCACAACTTATATAGTTGGAGCAATGAAAATCCGCACCTGATGAGACAAGACAAATCCAATATCAATTCAAGATTAACTATGGACGGGCATATTAAATAAAGTAATGGGCCCTTTGAGTTACAAGGAAACTTACATGGAAATAGTTATTTGAACTTTTTACAAAACGACTTGCCAGAATTATTAGAAGACGTGCCTTTGCGTGACTTACAAAACATGTGGTTTCAAAATGATGGTTGCCCAGCTCACTATGCCCGTCTTGTGCGAGAATATTTAAACCAAGAGTACCCAGGGCGTTGGATCGGGCGACTTGGTCCTATCTTATGGCCACCCCGTTCACACCTAAACCCCTGGACTTCTTCTACTGGGGTTGTCTCAAAGACAGGGTTTACTCAAAACCATTTCAACATTGGATGAGTTTCAAAATATCACTCAGGCTGGATCATATCAATGGTAGAAGATATGCACGACGAATAAAAGATCTTTTTAAGGCGATGCCATGCTTGTATTAATGCCGGTGGCCAACAATTCGAACATTTACTGTAATATTAATAATGCAAAAAAATAAAATAAATGTAAATATTTGTACCCTTTGTTTTGATTCATGCAACATTTTTCAGCAAAATCTGTGCCCCCAGAAGTTTTTCTAGAGTATTATACCATTAAAGAATTTTGGTTAGTTGCGTCAATTTTTAAAAAAACTTGCCATAGTAGTGTCAGTACTTTTTTTTTACACCACGATGAGTGAAAGTGGACTGAAAGTAAAAATCTTTCAAAATTTTAGGGGAAAAAATAATTTTGATTGATTTTTGTTTAAAAACTACATGTATTCTGGGATTTATAAGGGTTGTGGTAAATAGCAGTACTACTAAGGTTGCCGTTACAAAAAAAAAATTAAAAATGTGCTCATGGTAGTTAAAAATACCATATCGGGGTATCAATTTTCGAAGAATTTCATATTTTTTTTGTAATTTCAAAAACGATTGAGATTTTTTTTTTCTTCTTTTTTTTTCTCGAGTAGTTATGAGCAGGTCCACCCTCTGGTGCCCGTTTATCGTTGAATTTTGGGACACGTTGTATATATAATTGTATTTTAAAAAAATACATATTTATTACAGAGCTATTGTTCACTCTGACAATGCCTGATAAATAATTTGGTGAGAATTTTGTAATTGAGGCAAGAGACAGTTTACAAAATATTGAATCTTGAATTCATAAAGTCAATGGATGTGCCACAATATATTGATGGAATGACACACAGAACTGCCATTTTGCATTACCTAAGTTAGTTGGTTTTCAATTTAGAAGTGACGTCGTGAAAAAAGACGCCTTTAAAATTTTTTTACTGGAATTTTTTTTTTTTCGGTGGGAGGTATAGTGTAGCCCGACTATATAATAAGTATATTAGAGTTAAGTTAAGAATAGAGAACTTATAATAAAGTTATCATCACATAAATTAAGTATAAGACATATGTAGTAATAATAATTACATTATAAAAATGATGAATAGTTTTAAGAAAGTATTTAGTATTATATAGTGTCATATGTTTAAAATTTAAAAATCTAACAGAATTTTAAATTTTTAAATAGGGAAGGAGATGTGGTGTGGTACTATGACAAAGCAATATAACTGGAATATTAAATGATATCATCACTCAACGTGGACTCCATATAAGGTAGAAATAATATCTATTTAGGTCAGTGATACCATTCATTCACCTGGAACCACGTAACACAAATCCTACCCCTACCTGTACCTACGTCACTATTACTATATATAAGTCTCCTCCAAAACCAATAAAGAGAGAGTTATTAAACTGCATCAGTGAGTCTTAATTTATCGCATTGTCCCAACATTACAGATTATACCAATAAAAGAATTAAAAGCAAAAAATATATTAATAGCAAACAGAGGGGCACCTAAAGAAAAAAATGCTTCTAAATCAGGTGCCAGCATTGATGACATTATATAAACCTATATGGTTTTTATACGATTTCATGGAAAGTTTTTTTGGGCGACGTAAATGAATGTATTGCAACTTTCAACACCCAAAACGCAGGTAAATAATTTAAAACAAAATTTCTTTCTATGTATTTCTATTTAATCAGCATTATTAAAATTTTATTTATGAGTGTAGGAGTTTCCAAAGAAATATGAAGAAAATTCTTCTCTTATCTGAGTAGAATTTAATGATGCCCTCCGTGATATTTGGTTCAGAGGTATCATTGCGAATATTTCTCCAAGATCCAGGTTCGACTAATATCCCATTATCATTAAAAATATCGATTGCATGCGGAAGTGTATAATGTAGCTGACGTTTCACTCATTTCAAGAAAGTTATGCAGTAAAACGCATGACATGGTTACCACGACCAAGTGGTAGTTAACATAGTTGCCATATTTTAAAGTACAATGTAGATGCAGACAACTGCAATATCTCGTAAAATAAACATAATTAGATAAAATTAAATATACATGTGAATACCTCATTAAAAAATAAAGTAGTAACGAAAATTTTAACAAATTTGGTTTAAAATTAACAAAATGGGAGCACTTTTTCTTATTATGCACTCTGCTGAAAAGTAGCTGTTTTGTATATAACTCTTTTTACTTTGCACCCGTCGACATAAGGCATAAATAAATTGTTATCTGAACGTTGGCAAATTAAGGTTATTTGAGCAGATTTTTGTCCTTTGCTTCCAACATCAGCGAAAACGATACTAAATAAATTTTTGTAGTTAAAATATTCAAATTTAAACTTCATAGAAATAAATCAAACAGAACCCGTATTAAGGGAACCAAATCACAAATTCCTCAAAGACAAACAAAAGTTGCATGACGCGTGGGTGAGAATATCAGAACAAACAGGATTCTCTTTGGAAGAATTGAAGCAAAATAAAGATTCTTTGATGGCAACGTATAGAGGACACCTACGTAAAATTCAAAATTCTTTGAAATCTGGTGCAGGGCTTGAGGCAGTACATAAAACATTCTCAACAGTATTCTCTACAATTACTCGAGAAGATGAAAGTTTCTATAAAATATACGTTTTGGTGTTCCCGCTATGTGTTCACCTGGGTATGGTTTCATAACACGCGTGCTAAGAGCAAAAGCCCCATCTCCTAAAAAAACTTAACGTTATGGGTTTTGTTGAACCCAGCAAAGGTGTCGAAGGAGGTAAATTAAGACCATCGGAACAAATTTTGCGCCATAATAAGCTATTATGAAACACGCCACCGTCCCTAATTTTCCCCTGACTATCAGCAAATAAGAATTTGTAGTCATGATCTACTAGAGCTAAAAGCACTATAAACTTTTATTATAATTATAATATTCCGAACCACTGAACATTGAACTTTGCATTACTATGTGCTTTCCGTTAATAGCAACAACACACCGAGAAAAGTTGTCTTTAAAGCCATTTTCCAATTCGAGCCATGATTTTGGATTTGAAGGTAACTGAAAAAAAATATTTTATTAAAATATGTTTTTTTACAGAATGACCGACCTTCTACAAGTGCAGAAACTAATGAAAGAGAAGAAACTCAAGAGGAAACAGAAACAGTCAATGATGAAAATATAGAAGGTAGGGGTTGTTATAAGTATAGTCAACATGCTTGCACTTGTACTTTTACATATAATTTCCTACCTGTAGAAGTAATATTTAAAGTAAATAGATACCAAATTTACTTCTGATTTGGGTTATCTAATCTAAT
>JAGSMP010002323.1:0-49401 GCA_029286625.1 Parnassius orleans | reverse complement strand
CAAAGACAAACAAAAGTTGCATGACGCGTGGGTGAGAATATCAGAACAAACAGGATTCTCTTTGGAAGAATTGAAGCAAAATAAAGATTCTTTGATGGCAACGTATAGAGGACACCTACATAAAATTCAAAATTCTTTGAAATCTGGTGCAGGGCTTGAGGCAGTACATAAAACATTCTCAACAGTATTCTCTACAATTACTCGAGAAGATGAAAGTTTCTATAAAATATACGTTTTGGTGTTCCCGCTATGTGTTCACCTGGGTATGGTTTCATAACACGCGTGCTAGAGCAAAAGCCCCATCTCCTAAAAAACTTAACGTTATGGGTTTGTTGAACCCACAAGGTGTCGAAGGAGGTAAATTAAGACCATCGGAACAAATTTTGCGCCATAATAAGCTATTATGAAACACGCCACCGTCCCTAATTTTCCCCTGACTATCAGCAAATAAGAATTTGTAGTCATGATCTACTAGAGCTAAAAGCACTATAAACTTTTATTATAATTATAATATTCCGAACCACTGAACATTGAACTTTGCATTACTATGTGCTTTCCGTTAATAGCAACAACACACCGAGAAAAGTTGTCTTTAAAGCCATTTTCCAATTCGAGCCATGATTTTGGATTTGAAGGTAACTGAAAAAAAATATTTTATTAAAATATGTTTTTTTACAGAATGACCGACCTTCTACAAGTGCAGAAACTAATGAAAGAAAAGAAACTCAAGAGGTAACAGAAACAGTCAATGATGAAAATATAGAAGGTAGGGGTTGTTATAAGTATAGTCAACATGCTTGCACTTGTACTTTTACATATAATTTCCTACCTGTAGAAGTAATATTTAAAGTAAATAGATACCAAATTTACTTCTGATTTGGGTTATCTAATCTAATTTGAAATTATTGATTCTCAGCTGCTACTTTGCGTACTGCTCCTCTTGTTTCCTGAGATGAAACTATCCTTTGTTTGGCCGAACCACCAGGGCTACCTTTTTGGAGAGGTATGTATGTAGCTTCTGTTTCTATTTTCCCGTCTCCCATTCTCAATGCTTTTCTAACGCTTGGGACTTGCATTTTGATCTTTTTAGGGAAGGACCTGCCTTCTCTGTCTTGTCTGTCCCACTTGGAGAACCCTGAGGACTCAAGTCTCTGGCGCTATCCTCTGTCTTTTTTATGGGAGTACGTAAACCGAACATTGCGTCAGGGGAACGCGTCCTTGGGTATCAACAACCAGTACGAGTAAATAAAACGTAAATATTTGGTCAATTTTAAAACTTTAAAAAGGTTTGTATAAGTTATAAAAATATTATATAAAAATAAAAATAAAATAAAGATAATAATAATATAAATTATTTAAGTTCGACAAGACTGCGGTAGATTTAAAATATTTTCAATCGATGAAGACCACAGCAACCACGTCACAGATCGTTCAAAGTTTTCCTCTACGTAGAGTTTTACTCTACCTTCGTTCAGTTCCTATACTGCTTATTGCAGAGTAAATATGTCACTGTTTTTTAAAAGGTATAATTTTTATTGTGTCTGTATTTAACTCTACCTAGAGTTGGTCTTATTTTCTATATTTTAAAACTATATTTGACTCTATCTAGAGTCAGTCTATAAACCTAATTCCAATTCCAATATTACTAACTAATCGACTAAGCGATTAAGTTACGTCTATCTTATACTACAACATATACATAGAAAAATAAATGTCTAATAATAATAAAATTCCTAGAAGGTATATGTCTAATAATATTGAAAAATTTTAAAAATATTTTACAGAAAAAGAGTTACAGTCTAACGAATTTTCGACTCTATGTAGAGTCTGTTTTTGTAGACCAGCTAAGAGCGCTCCTCGAGCCCTATCCAAAGAACCCAAACGCGGTTTACCTAGCCCAGAAGGTTCCCAAGTTACAGCGCTTTCAAATTATGGTTTCAAAACAAGATGGCCGCCAAAATTACAGTTAAAGCGCTGTAACTCCTGAACGGATGGGCTTACAGCTCCGCGCTTGTGCTCGTTTTGGTGGGCTCGACTAGGGCTATGATCTCAGACAGCTTTCAGGACTCACTATTTTGGTCTCTGAAATTTCCTGAAAACTGGTTTATCCGTTTCAGCACTCCTTGCTCACGTCAAGGGTGAAAACCCCAGTCTTCTGCGACTCCTAGTTTGGCAGATATAAGCCTTTTTTATTTTACAAAATGGCCGCCGGCCTGATTGCAAAATGTTAATTTGGGCGTCCTTTAGCTGATTTGGCCCGTGTTTGGGCTCGTTTAAAATCTCGTGTCTAGTTTACAGATAAATATAGCTTTTGGAGTTTCAAGCCCCCTTTTGTTAAATTTTTTACAAAATATGATAATTTTTTAGTAATTTTGATTTTTACAGCTAATTTTGGAATGTTAAAAATCTACAAAAATTTCTAATATGTTAATATCACTGTCCTTCCTTTGTATATATATATTATAATTACTTTACTCGTTATTAAAAGGTAGCACGTGTTCAACTAAAATTTTGAAAAATCCTATCTTAAAAACTACTTATTATAAAAATCTAAAATTTTAAATATACATTCCTTATCCTATTATTAACATTAATTTATTATAAAAACTAGGGGTCTTCACTTTATTTTTAAAGATATAAAATTTTAAAATTTTTAAAATTTTTGAAAATTCAATAACTCCTCATCCACTTAACTTAATAGTTCTGCAAAATGCTCCTCTCTCCTTTCTTGCTGTGCGGCTTCAAAACACACCGCACGGTTCTGGATCGAAAAACACGTGCCCACGTGGCACTTGTTTACTTTTCTCTTAAACTATGAGTCACAAAAATCAAATTTTTCCACTTATGTAGGGGCGATGATGGCTTTAAGGCCGCACTTTAAAAGTTAGGGGTAATAGCGCTTAATCACTCAGCGTTTCACTTTGAAAATTTTCTTTTTTAAAATCACTATTTTCACTATATCTCTTTCACTACAACTCAATTTTCATGCAGTTTTCACTTTATGAAACCACAGTCAGCGCGCATCTTTTGATATATTACATTTTTCATTTTTTTTTTTTTTTTTTTTAATCTAGTTCCCCTGACATGTGGAACTCAGGGACTTTTCATCTTTTATTATGTTTTATTCTTTTGTTTTATTTGACATTCTTTTATTGATTTTTGAGTTTTCTATTCTTTTTATTTTGTTTTACTGTTTCTTTATCTCTTTTATTTTCTTTTCCTTTATTCTTATCTACTTAATTCTAGGTACATTTATACTTATGTACTATTTTATTTCTTTATTACAATGGGCTGTTTGCATTATATATTTACATATATTATGTTACAGTTTTCCTTTTACTACTCTTATTTATTCTTATTTTATTATTTGCTATATTTTTATAATTTAAAACCTATCTCTAACATGTTTTCTTTTATAATTTTATGTACATTTTCTTTATTTATCTTAATTTCTATCTCTAATTCCAAATCTATTCTTTCTTTACAATAAACAGGGCACTCTGTTATGAGGTGAATAATAGTTTCCTCATTTTCGGATCGCAGATACATGACGGGCTCTCCTTTAAACCTGTATAAATATTCAGAGAACCCGCCATGTCCTGTCATCACTTATGCCATAATGTGATCCATTTTATTTTTCTTATTATAGGGTATGCTCACGGCATCCGGGAAAAACACTTTAGTGGTGGAGGCCGTTTCTCCTTCTATATCGTCGATTCCATTCGTCAAGCGATTCCAGACAGATCTGTCGCTTGACGAATGACCGAACTGCTTTTCGTAGTGTGCTTTTTTATTTTTATTGCGGCTTCTTTGGCTAGTTGATCTGCTCTCTCGTTTCCTCAAACCTGCGTTTTACCCAGTAAAGTTTGAGGATTTCCCTGATTTTTGTTTTGCTTTTGCTCTAATTTCTACTGCTGCTAGGATGGAGGAAACGCTTTGGACGACTGTCTGGAAGCAGATCTAGAGTCACTATAAATACTACAGCTCTGCCGGATCTTTGAGCATGGCTGCTTGCTTCAAAATGGCCAACAACTCAGCCTGGAAGACAGTGCAGAAACTTCCCAACTTTAACCGGTTACTCGTCTCCTGCGTCATTCAAATGGATAACGCAGCGCCGACTTCCCTCGATCTTGCCGTCAGTATATATTCTGAGGCCTTTGTTGTCCTGTTGGTCCATTTGTGCCCGTCCTCCAGACATGAGAATTGCAAGGCATGCTGGTTCGCGGGGTGGCGTCTATCAAACTCTACTTTTGTCTCTATTTCTCGATCCCTACCACTCGCCGGGAGTAACCTTTCTTTATTTCATAAGCAAGGCTGCTTCCCGAACCCTCAGGTCAAGGAAGCAGCCCGGCGATGTAAGCCAGTGCAGAGATACCGTTTTATACGATTTGATAATTTTCTGTACGAACCCGCGTTGTACCGCATCGAACTGTTTTTTAATTAGCTTTTTATTTGTTGCCGGTGACCAGGCGCTTGCCGCGTACATTATGATTGGCTCCACCACCGCGATGTAGATGGTCCTAACAATCTCGGAGTTCAGACCCCAATGAACCTTTGCGGCTCTACACAGCTGACGATACAGGTTCTGGACCTTACAGCACACATTCTTTACGTGCGTGTTGAAGGTCAGCCGATCGTCAACTGTAAGGCCGAGTATTTTAATTTCTTTGGTCAGTCCAATGCTTACCCCGCCCATGCTCAGAAGTGGTGAGTCGTATTTGATCTTGTTGGTGATGATCATTGCTTTTGTTTTATGCGGAGCAAATTTTGGTTATTTTTGATTCCCCACCTCTGAACAAGTGCTAGGCCGCATTGGCCCGTTCCTGCACTTCAGTGCCTTTTCCCCAGAAATATCAGGACCACATCATCCGCGAAGGCGGCAGTATTCCCTTTCACGTTCAACTCTTGCAGTAGTGGGTCGAGCAAGAGGTTCCAGAATATTGGCCCGCCTATCGACCCTGCGCACCTTCGTGGTCTTTTTGCCCATTCAGCCCTGAATACTTGACGCACACTGATCTGTCGTCCAGGTAGCTGTCGATCAGTCGTCTCAGGTTTTTTGGGCATCCGGTCTCGGCGAGCCTACATCGAATTGCTGGCCACCAAGCGTTGTCGAAGGCTCCCTCTATGTCAAGTGATATGAGTACGATGAGTTTTTTGTCTTTGATCTTAGTTTTTATTAGCTGTATCATATCATAGAGGGAGTCCTCGGTACTACGCTGTGGCATAAAACCGTATTGGTTCTTACTTATTTTAGGTACAACGTACCATTTTACTCTTCGAATCATCATTTTTTCCACTATTTTGCCTAATACCGGTAGTAGCCCAATAGGTCTATAGGCTTTGGGGTGCGTGTAATCCTCTTTCCCGGGTTTCCGCAGCACCACTACTGCCGCCTCCTTCCATTTCCCGGGGAAGTATGCGAGATCGAGGCATTTGTTGGCTATTGCCAAAAACAGTGCCGGATCTAGAGTGATGGCTGCAGCGCAAATATCGGCCGTAAGACCGTCCTTTCCTGGCGCCTTCTTAGGATTAAAACTGGACGCGGCCCACAGTAGTTCTTCTACGGTAAATGGTGGATCACTTGAATCATCAAGTGACCCTTCATTAACTGTTTCTGCTGCTTTCCTTATCAGCCTATGTTCCGCGTCATCATCCTCATCTTTATCGTCAGGATAGAAGGTCTCCGCCAGGACTCTTGCTGATTCCAGGTTTCCTAGAGTCTTCCCATTCTGTGCTAAGGGGACGTCCTCCTGTCTTATAGTTGTGCGGCCAATCACTCTGTAAATACTGTCCCACATGGATTCTCGGTCTTGTTTACTGCAAAAATCCTTCCAGCTGGTGGTTTGTGCGTTCTTGACAAGCTGTTGATATTCCTGTTTTGCTTGGATATACTGTTCGACGACCCAATCTCGGCGAACTGGCGCTGCATACGAAATACGACGTTTCAGTCTGGAGACTTCCTTTTTTCTTCGAGATAGCTCTTCGGTCCACCAGGGCAATCCCATTCGTGTTTTATTTTTGATTTTGGGTATACTATTTTGACAGGCTTCTACGATTGATTCTGTGAGTTCTCCTATTTTCTTTTCAAGATCTTCGCTAGTTTTTATTTTGTCTACCTCTATATTGTTTATTTGTTTGTCTTGCCAAATTTGAGTGAGTTTCTCATGAAACTCTCTCCAATTTGCTTTTTTAGTATTAAATTTCCGTGTTGTTCTTTTAACATCTGTGCTTATTGATTTTTCTAGATTTATGTCGAATAGAATTGCCCTGTGGTCCGAACTGGTTACTTCTTCGGATAGTCTCCAGTTGTCTATTCTTCCGAGTAGGCTCGTCGAACAGGTTGTTATATCCACACAGCTGGAGAATCTTTTTCCACTTCTAATGGTATCGAAAGTGGGCTCAGTTCCTCTGTTGATTATATGGAACTCCATTTCATCGAGCTTGGCAGCCACCTCAATTCCCCTCCTGTCCACCTTCCGACTGCCCCACCAGGTATTCCAAGCGTTCACGTCCCCACCGAGTATCACGTTACCAGTACCTAAGCCTGCTACGGCCTTCTCAATTATATCCAGGTATGGTTCAGTGGTTTCTCCCTCCAGGTAGACGGACACCACTCCCATCTCCCAGGCTCCTGTCCTCAGTTTGGCGACAGCGATGTTCTCTGTGGTCAGGTCAGGGCACTGGGTTAGGCCGATGGTGTCGTCGAATAGTACAATGGCTGCCTTTATAACTTTCCCAGTGTTTAGGTTTCTGGTGCATTGTACTACCCTTGTCCCTGGATGGCTCTTCATTTCCCCAGCTCGACCTATGTAAGGTTCCTGGATCAGTGCGAACGATATCTTATTTTTGGTGGCCTCAATAATTAGTTCGGCCGTAGCTAGCTCACTTCTTTGGAGGTTTGGATCGCGTGATATCGGTGGTTGCCTGATTTGAATACCTGTTTAGCATGGAGACCACTTCAGCAGTATGCTACAGTGGACCTTGCTAATGCTTCCCATTTTCTCCTTACGGACAGTCTGCACTGAAGGCATTGTGTTCTTTCTCTATTTTCGCCTTTAAACAGTTCCTGCACGACGGCATTTCTGAAAGCCAGTCGGCACATTGCGTTTTAAGGTGGGCCTCCGCAGTGACTACAGACCTCTGTCGTGTCACTGCATAAGCGCTTGCTATGTCCATATCCGAGACACCGTGAACACTGTACAAGAGGGGACTGGTCTTCACCTACTCGTTGGAGATCAATATGAATCAACCCAACTTCTGTTAAACGGTTAGGTTAGGTTAGGTTAGGTTAGGTTCCCCGAACGGGTTCCCGCCTTGTCGTGGCGGGGGCTTAGTAGCCGTGGCTTGGTCGCCGCGGTGAACAAAGAGGAACCCCTGGCTGGCCCGAGGTGGGGGCCGGCCCGAGGTGGCTATCTGTGTGGGCTCATGAGCCCACTGGATGTGTGTCGGTGGGCTGCTGTGGAGGGGCTGGTCCGCTCTCTACCGCTGCAGCCGAGGTGGAGTCGCGGAGGAAGAGGAGAGGTTGGTATATGCGCCACTCGCCCTATCCTCCGCGACTCAGACGGGCCGCACCGTTGATGCGGTGGTGGGGCCATGGGGGAGAGGAGGCGAGATAGGAGGCGCTCCTCCCTCCCTCCGCGGCCGAGTCTTGGCTGGCGGCGGAGCCAGAGACCAGATCCGCCGCTGGGGCCGCGAAAGCGGGCGTTACTAAGCGCTCTTCCGGCCCCATGAATGGGTCTAGGGCGAGGGACTGGGGAAGTCCCCGCCCCTTCGATGGACCTGAGGCGGAGGCGCGAGCGGTGTCGGCGCGCGCCTCCGAGGCGATGCACGGGGTAGTCGAACACCACTACCCCGTGCAGGAGACGAGGCCCGACAGACCGGGCCAGCACTGTGTGGGGCTGCGGAAGAATCTGATTCCTGCGGCCCCGCGCATGCGAGGAGACACTGGGTGGTTTTAGCCGGTAAGAGTCCGCACGCCCTCCGCCTTTCCCAGGCGGAGGTAGTCCATGAGGATTTCCGAAAAAAAAAAAAAAAAAAAAAAAGGTTAGTTAGGTTAGGTTAGGTTAGGTTAGGTTAGTTCCCCCGAACGGGTTCCCGCCTTGTCGGGCGGGGGCTTAGTAGCCGTGGCTTGGTCACCCGCGGTGAACAAAGAGGAACCCTTGGCTGGCCTGAGGTAGCCGGCCTGAGGTGGCCACTCCGTGTGGCTCGCGAGCCCACCTGATGTGTCGGTGGGCTGCTGCGGAGGGGTTGGTCCGCTCCCCTACCGCTGCAGCCGAGGTGGAGTCGCGGAGGAAGAGGAGTGTTGGTGGCGATGCGCCACTGCCCATCCTCCGCGACTCAGACGGGCCGCACCGTTGATGCGGTGGTGGTGGGGCCGCGGGGAGAGGAGTGTCGTATTGCGAGGCCGCCTCCTACCCTCCGCGGCCGAAATCTGGTCGGCGGCGGAGCCAGAGACCAGATCCGCTGGGGCTGCGAGCGGGCGCTACTAAGCGCTCTTCCGGCCCCATGAATGGGTCCAGGGCGAGGACTTGAAGTCCCCGCCCCTCTTCGATGGATCCGAGGCGGAGGCGCGAGCGGGTGTCGGCGCGCGCCTCTGAGGCGATGCACGGGTGTCGAACACCTCACTACCCCGTGCAGGAGACGAGGCCCGGACAGACCAACAGCACTAGTGGGGCTGCGGAAGAATTTGATCCCGCGGCCCCATGCACACGTGCGAGGAGACACTGGGTGGTTTTAGCCGGTAAGAGTCCGGCACCTCCGCCTTTCCCCAGGTGGAGGTAGTCCATGAGGATTTCCGAAAAAAAAAAAAAAAAAGGTTAGGTTAGTTAGGTTAGTTAAGGTTAGGTTAGGTTAGGTTAGGTTGGTTAGGTTAGGTTAGGTTAGTTAGGTTCCCCCGAACGGGTTCCCGCCTTGTCGTGGCGGGGGCTTAGTAGCCGTGGCTTGGTCGACCGCGGTGAACAAAGAGGAACCCTTGGCTGGCCCGAGGTAGGGGGCTGGAGGTGGCTACCCGTGGGCTCGGCGAGCCCACTTCGGATGTGTGTGTCGGTGCTGCGGAAGGGTTGGTCTGTCCTTACCGCTGCAACCGAGGTGGAGTCGCGGAGGAAGAGGAGTGTTGGTATGGCGATGTGCCACTGCCCTATCCTCCGCGACTCAGACGGGGCCGCCCGTTGATGCGGTGGTGGTGGGGCCGCGGGGAAGAGGTGTCGGATTGCGAGGCGCCGCTCTCCTACCTTCGCGGCCGAAACTTGGCTGGCGGCGGAGCCAGAGACCAGATCCGCCAGGCTGCGCGGGCGGGCGCTACTAAGCGCTCTTCCGGCCCCATGATGGGTCCAGGGCGAGGACTTGAAGTCCCGCCCCTCTTCGATGGACCTGAGGCGGAGGCGAGCGTGGTGCGGCGCGCGCCTCTGAGGCGATGCACGGGTAGTCGAACACCCACTACCCTGCAGTAGGAGACGAGGCCCGACAGACCAGGCCAGCACTAGTGTGGGCTGCGGAAAATTTGGATTCCCGCGGCCCCGCGCGCACAGTGCGAGGAGACACCGGGTAGTTTTAGCCGGTAAGAGTCCGGCACGCCCTCGCCTTTCCCCAGGCGGTGGTCATGAGTTCCCCGAAAAAAAAAAAAAAAAAAGGTTGGGTTAGGTTAGGTTAGGTTAGGTTCAGAGACGAGAGCGGCGTGTCGCGACTCCGGGCTAAGAACACAGCGCGGACCGACGGAGTTCCTGGTCGAGCTCTCGTCCTGGCTCTGAAGGACTAGAGCCCCAGTTGAGGGGCTCTTGCATGTCTCCAGCGGGTCAGCTTCCCAGTGTGGAAGGAGGGTTGGTCCTGCTCAGGAAGGAGGGCCCACGGACTCACCGTCCGCGTACGGCCCATAGTGCTGCTTGACGAGGCGGGCAAACTTTTGAGCGTATCATCGCAGATCGCCTCGTCAGCCACTTGTGCAGAGGGGCCGGACCTGGACGAGAACCAATTGGTTTTCGTCGCGGGCGCTCCACCATAGACGCTATTACGCGCGTGAGGGCCTGGCGGAGGACAGTATCCGGGGTGGGGTGGTGCTGGCGGTGTCTAGACATCTCCAACGCCTTCAACACCCTACCCTGGTTGTATTCGGGGCGCTGAATTACCATCGCGTGCTCCCTACCTCCGCCACTGTGAGGCTTACAGAAGAAGAGATGCGTTACGTATCGGGGACGTGACGGCGCTGGTCGGCGCGTCGTCATGTCGTGCCAGTGTTCCGCAGGGATCGGTCTTGGGACCGCCCAGTGGAACATCGGCTGACTGGGTGCTGAGGTGAACTCCCGTCGGCGCCGACTTGACGTGTTATGCAGACGACACGCTTGTCACTGCCCGGGGAGCCTCGCACAGGAGGCAGCGTTGGTTGCCACGGCTGCGGTGTCACAAGTGGTGAACCGCATCCGGCGCCTGGGCCTGGGTGGCTTAAACAAGTCGGAGGCCATCGAGTTCCATGGCCTCGACGCGCGCCGCCTCCGGGATCACACATCGTGGTCATGGGGTTTCGGATAGCTGTCGAGTCCACCATGAAGTATCTGGGATTGGTGCTCGACAGCCGATGGGAATTCGACCCCACTTCCGGCGGCTGCGCCCAAATTGATGGCAGCAGGCGCGCTTTCAACGTTGCTTCCCAACCTGGGGGTTTGAGGCCGCCTGTAGGCGGTTGTACGTGGGAATCGTGCGGTCCATGGCCCTGTATGGGGCCCCTGTGTATGATGGACATGACGGCCAGCACTCGCCTGTTGCGTAAACCGCAAAGGGCGATGGCCGTCAGAGTCGTCCGCGGGTATCGCACGATTTCACGAGGCGGTTTGCGTCCGGCCGGATCCCCGCCCTGACTTAGAGGGCGAAAGTATCGCGTCATTATATCGATGGCGCGAGGAAGAGCGGGCACGGGCTCGAGGCCGGTGCAGCGGCAGATCGCGCTGCGCCGAGAGGAGCTCCGTCCAGGCGGAATGGCGGCAAAGGCTTCGCGCTCTACCGCCGGCCTCGCACTGTCGAGGCGATCCGGCCAGTACTCGACGACTGGCCGGGAGAAGGCACGGCTCCCTGTCGTTTAGGGTGACGCAGGTGCTGTCGGGGCTGCTCGGCAAGTACCTGTGCCGCATAGACAGAGCCGACGCTCGGTGCCACCACTGCGTCCATTGTGGGAGGACACGGCGCAACACACGCTCGCCGAGTGTGCAGCTTGGGAGGAGCAGCGCCGTGTCCTCACAAATGAAGTAGGGCGATCTGTCGCTGCCGGCCTTAGTGCGGAAGATGGTCGGTAGCGCAGAGTCGTGGACGTGGTGGTGTCCTTCTGCGAGGACGTGATGTCGCAGAATAAACTGGTGAACGGGAAAGGGAGATCTCGACTTTCCCCGGCCGCAGAAGGCACCGAGCGCAGGAGAAGGGCGGACAACGCCCTTTTCCGGCCCCCATGAATGGGTCCAGGGGCGAGGGACTTGGGGAAGTCCCCACCCCCCCTCTTCAATGGACCCGAGGCGGAGGCGCAAGCGGGTGTCGGCGCGCGCCTCTGAGGCGATGCACGGGGTAGTCGAACACCACACAACCCCGTGCAGGAGACGAGGCCCGACAGACCGGGCCAGCACTAGTGGGGCTGCGGAAGAATTTGATTCCGCGGCCCTGCGCGCACATGCGAGGAGACACTGGGTGGTTTTAGCCGGTAAGAGTCTCGGCACGCCCTCCACCTTTCCCCAGGCGGAGGTAGTCCATGAGGATTTCCAAAAAAAAAAAAAAAAAAAAAAAAAAAGGTTAGGTTAGGTTAGGTTAGGTTAGGTTAGGTTAGTTAGTTGGTTGTTAGGTTAGGTTAGGTTAGGTTAGGTTAGGTTAGGTTAGGTTAGGTTAGGTAGTTAGTTAGTTTTTTTTTTTTTTTCTTATTCTAGTTCCCCAACATGGAGATCAGGACTTTTTTCCTTTTATATTTTTATTTCATTGTTTTTCTTTTCTTTATTTATTTTTATTTTATCTTTTTTGCTGTTTTCTTTTTACTTTTAAAATCCACGTACAATAGTGTTCTTATTTCTATTTTACATATGTCTTACGTTTCTAATACATTTTTACTTATCATTATGTCTTAATCTACTTTTATTTTATTTTTGTTTTACAAGTTTAATGGAACTGTTTACATTATATGCCTATATATAATTTACAGTTCCCTTTTTTACTTTTATTTATTCTTTTGAACCACCTTATTAGCTATAATCTTACAATATTTTATAAATCTATTTCTTATATATTTCTTTCTCATTATTTAATATATGTTTTCTTTACATCGGGCATTCTCCGGTTATAATGTAATATACTTCTTTTATCGGGTCACAGGCACATGACGGGCTCTCTCTTACACCTGAATCGGTGCAAGTATTCTGAGAACCCGCCATGTCCCGTCATCACTGTACCGTCAGTGAGTCCATATGTACCTTTCTTATTATGGGATAGGCGCTTAGGCGTCTGAAAATATCTTCGTTACAGAGGCGGTTTCGCCTTCTATGTAACGTTGTTCCATTCGTCAAGCGACTCTAGACGAATCCGTCGCTTGATGAATGAAATCGGGCACCTGTCATAGTCCGGTTTGCGTTTTGTTTTTGGCGGCTTTTGCTAACTCATCTGCTCTCTCGTTTCTCCAGCCCTGCGTGCCTTTATCCAAAACAATTTTAGTGATTTTCCTTTTTGTTAATTTCGTAATATTTTTTCTAATTTTTGCCGCTAGTGGATGGAGGGAAACGCTCTGGACAACTGTCTGGAGAGCAGATCTTGAGTCGCTGTAGATATTGCAGCTTGGTGCCGAATCTTTCACTGCATAATTTGTTGCCTCGTATATGGCCAGCAACTCCGCCTGGTAGACAGTGCAAAAGTCTTCCAATTTAAATTTTATTATTGTCTCCGCTGCGTCATTCCAAATGGATAACGCAGCGCCGACTTTCCCCTCGATCTTGCTTCCGTCTGTGAATATTTTTAGACCTTTATTGTCGTGTTGGTCGACTTGTGCACCATCCTCCAGGCATGTAAACTGCAGTCCAACCTGATTCGCGGGGTGAGGTGTCTTCGTGTACTCTAATTTCCGTTCCACGTCCCGATCTCCTACTACTCGCTGGGAGGAACCTTTCTTTATTTCGTAAAGAGAGGCTGCTTCCCGAACCCTAAGGTCCAAAGGAAGCAGCCCAGCGAGCAGTAGGGCCGAGTGGAGGGATACGGTTTTGTAGGACTTTATTATTTTTTGAACGAACCCGCGTTGTGCCATGTCGAGCTGCTTCTTGACGTTCCGTTTATGCTGTTGCGCCCATACACTTGCCGCGTACAATATGATCGGCTCCACTGCAACGTAGATGGTCCTGATGATCCGGGTTCAGGCCCCAACTAATCTTTGCGGCTCTTGTTAATTGATGATACAGCCTTTGTACCTTGCAACACACATTTTTCACATGTGTGTTGAAGGTCAACTTGTCGTCTATAGTGAGCCCCAGTACTTTAATTTCCCTGGACAACGCAATGTTCTCCCCGCCCATTTTCAGAAGTGGTGAGTCATATTTTGTCTTTTTTGTTATCACCATAGCCTTCGTTTTGTGTGGTGCGAATCTGAGCTTGTTTTCGACTCCCCACTTCTGAACATGCGAGGCCGCGTTTGATCTACCTTGCTTCCAATGCCCTATCACCGGAGAAAATCAGGACCACGTCGTCTGCGAAAGCCTGGCAATATTCTCCTTTTTCAGTTAATTCATGTATTAGTGGGTCGATTAACAAATTCCAAAAAATAGGACCCCCTATTGAGCCCTGCACACATCCCTTTTCGGTCTTTTTCATCCATTCTGCTCCTGCGTACCTGATGTAGACTGTTCTGTCTTCGAAGTAATCATCTATAAGACGTCTAAGGTTGTTCGGACACCCAGTTTCTGCCAGTCTACATCTGATTGGCCACCATGCGTTATCGAAGGCTCTCTCTATGTCCAAAGATACTAGTACTATTATCTTTTTGTCGTCAAGCTTGGATTTTATGAGCTGCATCATGTCATAGAGGGAGTCCTCGGTACTACGCTGTGGCATGAATCCATATTGTCTTCGGCTAAGTTTGGGTACAATATGCCATTTTATCCGTTGGATTAACATTTTCTCAAAGATTTTACCAAGCACAGGCAGCAGTCCAATGGGTCTATAAGATTTGGGATGTGTGTAGTTCTCTTTCCCAGGCTTTCGCAGCACCACTACAACCGCCTCTTTCCATTTCTTTGGAAAGTGTGCCATACTGAGACATTTATTCGCTATCGCCAAAAACAGTGTCGGGTCTAGAGAGATAGCTGTTCCGCAGATGTCGGCCGTAAGACCGTCATTCCCTGGTGCCTTTTTGGGGTTAAAACTAGACACAGACCACATTAGCTCCTCCATCGTAAAAGGTGGGTCACATGAATCATCATGTGACCCTTCATTTACAATACTCGCTGCTTCTCTCATTTGTCTGTGCCCTATGTTGTCACCCCTAACGTCGTCCTCTGGGTAGAATATATCTGCCAACATCTTGGCTGATTCCTGGTTTCCCATGGTTTTTCCGTCGACTATAAAGGGAATGTCCTCTTGCCTCTTAATTGTTCGGCCTATCACTTATAAATCCCGTCCCACATTGATTCCTGCCCTGTTTGCTGCAGAACTCCTTCCAACTGGAAGTTTGAGCCTTTAACTTCCCGCTGGTACTCCTTGCGCTGAGGTACTGCCCACAACCCACCTCTCGACGAATTGGTGCCGCACATGATATTCGACGCTTTAGTCTGGAGACTTTCTTCTTGAACTGTGTTAGTTCATCGGTCCACCAGGGCAATCCCATTCGCTTTTTGTTCTTCAATTTGGGTATATTTATCGCATGCTTCTGTTATTGTTTTTGTTACTCTTCTATTTTTATTTCGAGGTCTTCTCTTGTTTCAATTTGGTCTATTTCTATTTTGTTTATTGTTTTGTTGTTCCAATCCTGGAGGAGTTTCTCATGAACTCACCCAGTTTGCCTTTTGTATTGTATTTTCGGTTGTTCTACTTATATCTGTTCCTACTGATTTTCAAGATTTATATCGAATAGGATTGCTCTGTGGTCCGAAACAGTTATTTTTCAGATAGCCTTTCTACCTCCCTAATAGGCTCGTCGAGCAGGTAGTGATGTCTACGCAACTAGAGAATCTTCTCCCACCTCTGATAGTATCAAAGTGGGATCCGTTCCTCATTGAGTATGGAGCTCCAATTCGTCGAGTTTGGCTGCCAGGTCCAATCCTCTTGTATCCGCCTCTCCGGCTACCCCACCAGGTGTTCCATGCGTTCATCTCCACCTAGTATCACGTTTACCGTCCCTAAGGCTTCACTGCCTTTTCGATCACGTCCAGGTATGGGTCGATTGGCTTATCACCTCCAGATAGACGGACACCACCTCATCTCCAGGTCCCTGTCCTCAACTTGGCGACTGCAATATTTTCTGTTGTTAGGACACTGGGTTACGTTAATGGTCGTCGAACAATACAATGCCTTGATCACCCTTCCGATGTTGGGTTTCTGTGACATTGTATTATTCGTGTCCCTGGGTAGTGTTTCATCTCTCCAATGCGACCAATGTAGGGTTCCTGGACCAACGCGAACGATGTCTTTTTCCAGGTCGCCTCGGTGATCAATTCGGCAGTGGCTAACTCACATCTCTGTAAGTTGGCCTGATAGCGTGATATGGTGGCTGCCTGAATCAAGTGTCAGTCAGACAGATGAGACCACCTTAGCAATAAGCTACGGTTGATCTTGCCAAGGTCTCCCATCTCCTTCTCACCGGGCAGTCAGAGCTGAACGCATTGTGGTCGTTCTTGTCCATTTTTGCCTTTATGCAGTTTTTGCATGATGGCGCTTCTCCAGATAGCCAGTCGGCGCATTCTGTTCTGGAGTGGACTGGCTGCAGACCTCTTGCGTTTCGGTGCATATGCTTGGTGTGTCCATATCCCAAGCACCTTGAGCACTGGACGAGGATTGGTCACACCCTCACTCCTTGGAGATCTATATGGATCACTTCAATTTCAGTGAGGCGGTTCCACAGCAATGGCGAGACCTCATCACAATGTGGGACGTGCGGGTTCTCGTCTCTTCTTATATCTTATCTCCATCTTGTCTTCGTTTTCCCTTATATCCCTGAAGAGCTGTTTATTTTGGGCTCTTATAGCTTTAATTATTTCGTCATCGCTATTGTATTGCAAGACATCTTTTATTATTACGAGAGGATCTTTATTTTTTATTTCCTCTACGTTGAGGTGTTTATTTGCTTTCTTTAGTCTTTCTTTGACTCGGTTTATTTCTTCCTGAGTACAACATCCCACTATCACTTTCCTGTCTCTTGCTTTCCTAATTTTATCTATCTTGAGGCCTTCTTCTTTCGCATTCATTACCTTCCTGATCTTCTCCATCACCTGATCCCCTGTTTCCTTTTCGTCGGTCGATGTGATAGCCACCGAGTGCATAGCCATGCTTTCCGAGGGTGATCTACTCGGTTTGCCTGCTAGTACACTCGCGTACGTTCCTCTCTCTTCCTTATTTTCCTGTTTTTTCATTTCATCCCTTAACTTTTCAATCTCTTTGTTGTTTTCTTCCAGTAGTTTCCCGTGTTCCTCTAACTTCTTTATCAGTTTACTTTGTTCTTCTAGTTGTCTTCTTTTATATTCATCTTCCTGTCTTTCTTCTTTTTTCTCCTGCTCCTTTGACTTACTCTCTGTTCCTATACTCTTTCCTGTCTCTACCTCTTTAACTAACTGGTAGAGTCTTTCAATGGCCTGTGTCACTTCATTTTTTATATCTGTTCTCAAGTTTCGGGAATTACTAAGGTGCAGTTTAGCTTTGTTCAGGCAGGCACGGGCCTCCGTCAGACGATCTGCGTATTTTGCAGTCTCTGTCTTCGGTGAGCCTTCTGTTACCTGCTCTGATAATTTGCGAGTTGTTGCCTTGGTTTCTTGGGATGGAACGATTTTTTGTTTTGGGCGCGCACCCGGTGCTATCTTTTTAGGAGAGTTTTGTGTTGTGGCTTCTGTGTCTGTTTTCCCCGTCTCCCATTCTCCTATACTTCTCCTTACACTGGTAGCCAGCGTCCTCTGGTTACCTTTTGGAGAAGGTCCTGCCTTCTCCGTCCTAGTTGGAGAACCCTGAGGACTCATGTCTTTGACGCTGGTCTCTGGCTTTTTATGGGGGTACGGATGAACATATTTAGGGGAACGCGTCTTAGATCACAGTAATAATAAGTGATCCTTAAAATTATATAATAAATAAATTAAAAACGTAAATTTGTATAAGTTGTATAAATAAAGTCAAAATGTAAAATTGTAAAATTGTATATATTTTATATTTGTGGTTCGACACGGCTATTGTGAATTCAGGTTAGGCCTCAGTTGAATCCCTAGCCATATAAAAAGTAAAAATATAATAAAAGTTATTTGTAGAGTCGGGACTCTACTTCGTTATATTATTACACCACTATACAGAGTGGTTCAGCGTCTATATTCTAGTAAAATGTTTTAGTTGTCAAATTTGGTACAGACTCTATAGGACTTTTGTCTAGTACTTGGCTCTATCAAGAGTCTCTTTTATCTTGGTTAATCTACAAGCGCTAATCAGTCTTATTCTAATAATTTTAGCCTATAAAAAGAAAGTCTTAAAGTCTAATTTTTAAATTAAATTTTTATTCATAGACTCTATGTAGAGTCTATATCTCATATCCAGCTAAAAGTGCTTCTCGAACCCCAATGACAGAACCCAAACTCGGTATACCTAGCCCAAGAGGTTCGAAAGTTATCGCGTTTTCAAATTTTGGTTGTAAACAAGATGGCTGCCAAATTAACGGTTACAGCGCTATAACTTCCGAACGACCAGGCCCACAGCTCCGTGCTTGGGCTCGTTTTAATCGGCTCGATCAGGGCTTCAGTATGGTGCAGCTTTCAGGACTTAAAATTTTGGGTTCTGAAATTTCCTGAAAGCTTAGTTTTCAGTTCAAGCACTCCTTGCCTACGTCTAGGGTCAAAATCCCGATCTTCTAGGACTCCTAGTTCGGCAGATATGGCCTATTTTAATTTTCCAAAATGGCTGCCGAAATGTCAAACTTGATGTTTGACTGTCAATAACTCTGGTTCCAGGAGTCGCAGGAGACCGGCGCTTCCAATACCACCACTCTTCTTCTATCTTTCTGATGAGGTCGGTTTCAGGACCCTGAAAACTTAAGCTCAAAAAAGCCTAAATCTTCGTAGGTGGGTAGAAGTCGATCCAGTAGTTGTATTGCCGAAAACCGCAACTCAATGCGACTTCTACAACCAGAGCTATTTAATTTTAAAATTTTCCAAAATGGCCGCCAGTCCAGACAGTAAAATGCTATTTTGGCCGTTTTTTATCTGATTTGGCCCGTGTTTGGGCTTAATTAATAGGTCTCGGTGTGGAGATTACACATATATAAATATTTTGTCTTTTAAGGCCCCTTATAATTAAATTTTTTACAATATATTATAAATTTTTAGGAAAATTTGACTTTTACACCTAAATTTAATTATTAAAATTCTATAAAAATTTTCATATGCTATTATTAATACCCTTTCCTTAAATATATATTCTATAATTTGCCAACACCTAATCTAAGGGTAACACGTGTTAGCTAAATAATTTAAAAAATCTTAACTTTAAAACTACTTACTAAAAATTTCTAAAATTTTGTACATCCGTTCCTTGTATTCTTCTAAACACTAATTTATTATAATAACTAGGGGTCTTAGATTTAGTTTTTAAGTTATTGATATGTCAATTTTTGTCAAAACTTTAAAGTTCAATATCTCGTCAGCCACTTAACTTAAAATTGTTCTGAAACTTGCTCCCGGCTCCTCTCCTCGCGTACTATCAGCATGCGACTGCAAAACAACCGCACGCTTGCCAAAAACACGTGCCCACGTGGCACTTGTTTGCGTTTTCTCGAAAACTATTGTTCCGAAATCTCAATTTTGCACATAGGTGGGGGCCGCGAATAGCTTCAAGGCCGCACTTTAAAAAGTAAGCGTTATAGCGCTTGATCGCGCAGCGTTTCACTTTTAATATTTTATAATTTTTTAAAATCACTTTTTCACAATATCTTTTCCACAAAACTCCGATTTTCTTGCGGTTTCACTGGTTTGAACCGTGTCAAGCAACGCGACATATCACGCACAAAAATCGGTTACGAAAAACCTATTTTAGGATTTTAAAGCACGAACAACACAGAAACGTGGCGTACGGGATGGCAGTTGACACCGGACTGGTTTAGTTAGGTTAGGTTAGTTAGGTTTGAACGGGTTCCGCCTTGTCGTGGCGGGGAAGCAATAGCCGTGGCTTGGTCGACCGCGGTGAACAAAAAGAGAACCCTGGCTGGCCCGGTGTAGGGCCGGCCCGGTGCCACTCCGTGTGGGCTCAGCGAGCCACTTCGGATGTGTGTCGGTGGGCTGCTGCGGAGGTTGGTCAACTCCCCTGCCGCTGCAACCGAGGTGGAGTCGCGGAGGAAGAGGGTGTTGGTATGGCGATGCGCCACTCGCCTATCCTCCGCGACTCAGACGGGGCCGCACCGATGCGGTGGTGGTGGGGCCGCGGGGGGAGGTGTCGGTATTGCGAGGCGCCGCTCTCTACCCTCCGCGGCTGACTTGGTTGGCGGCGGGCCAAAACCAGATTCGCCGCTGGGGCATGGCAGGCGCTACTAACGCTCTTCCGGCCCCATGAATGGGTCCAGGGCGAGGAACTTGGGGAAGTTCCGCCCCCTCTTCAATGGACCCGAGGCGGAGCGCGAGCGGGTGTCGGCGCGCTCTGAGGCGATGCACGGGTAGTCAGACACCTCACTACCCCGTGCAGAATGAGGCCGGACAGACCGGGCCAGCACTAGTGTGGGCTGCGGAAGAATTTGGATTCCCGCGGCCTTACGGCTGAGAGACACCGGGGTGGTTTAGTCGGTAAAGGTCCGCGCCCCTTCTGCCTTTCCCCAGGCGGAGGTGGTCCATGGTTTCCCCGAAAAAAAAAAAAAAAAAAGGTTAGGTTAGGTTGGTTAGGTTCCGTGTGGGTTGCCAGAGCTCCCATCAGGCGCGTCCCCAGGTGGCGGATAGGGACACCACCCAGATATGGGTGAGCGTGAAAACGCCGCGGACCAAAACTGGCCGGGGTTGGGCGTCCCAATAGTTCTATTGGGACTAGAAACGCCCGGGCAATGCTAGAGATGGGCCTTCACAGGCTTGTCGTTGCTCCCGGTATCGCTCTTTGATTAGAGCGGACGGGATGCAACACCGCGGCGATGTGCCAAGCGCGCCAATGCTGGGTGACGCCGCGCGTGATATGCCAAGCGCACCGATTCCGGGCGACCTCTGTGCGGCGATGTGCCAAGCGCACCTATGCCGGACAACCCGTAAGCCCACTAGGGCCGGGGGCCCCGCAGGTTCGCGAGAAGACAACCTCTCCAAAATAACCCTAATCCTAAGGTCTAAGGTGCCGATGGGATGAATGGCTGAGGGCCAGTCCCAAGCCTATGGGAGGGATTCAGGACCACACCCTGTAAGGAAAACTATGACATGCAGTGCGACAAAAAAATACTCCCCAGGGTGGTCCCGTCAACCCTGTTGTTGGCGGGAATCCACCCAGTGTAGTGGGCTCTGTGGCAGCCCCAACGTATCTGGGGGCAATCCGCTGCATTGCGGTGATGCGCCAGCGTTAACCGCGGGCCCCATAACAACAGTGGGCCAAACTCAAAAGAAGGAGCCGTGTCGGAAATATCGACACGAGACAAGCGTGGGCGTTTTAAGCGACCTAACACCACGAGCAGTCAGGCCGGTGAGCGATGCGGATGGTGGGTCTGATGGTTCGTTCGTGTCGCTCACATCGGTAGGAGGTCGAAAACGGAAGCGAAGCCTCGAGTACGTCGGTTGTGGCGGCTAAATTCTGCGGTCCCAGTTGCAGCCTCTGGAGGAAGTGCGACAGGGGCTGAAACAGAAGAAGACCTTTTGATCCTTCCGTAATGCCCACTAACACTGGGGCGAAGAAGAACCTTCCGGGCCCAGAAACGTTGGCCCGTGAAATGCGTTCTCATGGAGATCTAGAGCTCGGTCAGCAAATTGATTTTCATCTCCAGGTTCTCGAAAAAGTTGCCGATCGATCCCGTAACCTTAAAGGAGAGTTTGTGCGTGGCATAAGGTTGGCTGTACGTAACATCAAAGCTGCGGCAGAAGAACTCGCGCGAAGGACCGACTCAAATGATAACGTCGCCAGGCTGGAGAGAGAGAACACAGAGCTGCGTTCCCAGCTTACCAGTCTTTCGACTAAGACCGAAAGACTTACACAAGAAATAAGCCTCCTCCGCAAACAAATGCAGGAACGATCTACCTTGCCAAAACAGATAGCATCCAAACCTAGGAGCGAGAAAGAGGAGCTCATGGCAGACATTGGGGTTCTAATTGACAGGAAGCTGAAGGCCTTCCATGCAAGATTGATTCCTGAAAGGCATCAGCCAACCAGCAGCTGACACCGCGGAACAGCTGCCAGCGTCAATGAGAGCAGGACGTACGCAGTCGCAGCCACTACCACCACCACCGCAGCCGAAAAAGAAACGAAGGGCAAAGAAGAAAGAGCATTCCCATCTGCCGGTGGAGGATCTGCCTCCAGTGGCTGCCCCGCCACAGCCGCACAACTCGTCACCGCCGATGGTAAGCTCATGGGCGAACGTGGCAAGAAGGCCAAAGCAAAATCGGTCTACAGAAGTGACGAATGCTCTCCCTTCTCCAAGAAAAAAGAGAAGGAAAACTGAAATGCGTACACCAGCATCGGCGGCAGTTACAGTGACGTTGCCTAAGGACTCTGTGCTCACATATGCCAATGTAATGGGGGAGGCAAAGGCCAGGATCCAATTGGCAGAGTTGGGAATAGACTCCGTTCGCCAAAAGCGAGCTGTAACAGGGGGCTTACTTCTCGAGATTGCGGGACATGATTGCAACTCAAAGGCGGACAAGCTGGCAGCGAAACTGCGCGAGGTCTTCTCTGAGCTGAACGTCCGAATTAGTCGCCCAATTAAAACGCGCGACGTTCGACTGAAGAGACCTTGACGACGCTGTCAGCACCTGTGAGATAGCAGCCGCGATCGCCGAGTTGGGTGGTTGTTCGGTGAACGACATCAAAGTTGGTGACGTCCGCCGAAGCCCCACCAGCATGGGGACGTGCTGGATGCGGTGCCCGGTAACGGCGGTCCGAAAATAATGGCTGAAGGACGGGTACGGATAGGCTGGGGTTCCGCTCGAGTGGAACTGCTGGAGCCCAGGCCTATGCACTGCTACAGATGCCTGAGAAGGGACACGTGGGCAGTAAGTGCCTAACGAGGCAGACAAAGCACCCGTTGCTACGCCTGCGGCGAACACGGTCATAGAGCGAATCAGTGCACTGCGTCGGCACTGAAATGTCCTGTTTGCCCGACCTCGGGCGCCCCTCCAACCATAGGTTAGGGAAAAAATGCGCTCAACCTGCAAAACGGGGAGTGAGCAAGAGTAAGTCCTCTCTCACTCCCTCCAGCGAGACGGTCACAGCAGCACCTGTTGCGGCACCGAGCTCCGACTCGGCAATGGAAGTTGCTGAGACGTAAAATTCACGCCCCTTAAAGTCCTCCAGGGCAACCTGAACCACTGCCGCAATGCACAACATCTGCTTATGCAGACTATTGTGGAGTGGCGGTTGCCCTTTGTAGTAGCGAGTCCCCATACCGTCCCCGACCATCCTCGCTGGTTCGGCGACGAATTGGGCTCCGTAGCCATCTACTGGGGGGGTGGTGATGGTGCTCCACCCTGCGTCCTCCTGCAAAGGGGGCAGGGCTTTGTTGCAGTGCAATGGGGCACCCTGGCTATAGTGGGCTGCTATGTCTCTCCCAACAGGACCCTCGCCGACTACGAGGAGTACCTGGACGAGTTGGCGGATTGCGTGCGCAGGTGCTTACCCCGTCCGTTGATCGTCCTAGGAGATTTTAACGCCCATAACAGGGCTTGGGGCAACTCTAGGGACGATCCAAAGGGAGAGACCATAATGGATTGGGCGGCTGGTCTGGACCTTCGACTATTAAATCGGGGGTCTGAGAGTACATGTGTGCGGTGGCAGGGGGAGTCCATTGTAGACCTTACGTGGGCGACTCCTCCTGCAATGCGAATGCTGTCGGGATGGCGAGTTGCGACAGAGATGGTGACATTGTCAGACCACCGTCACATCGTGTTCGATGTCGCACTTCGCCACTTCGACAGTAATTCCAGTCGTCCAGAAGGCAGCCCACCGCGGCGTTGGTGTCTCAAGCGGCTTGACCGAGACAAGCTCGAAGCTGCCGCCATCGTCGCGGCCTGGCCAGAAAAAGCCGAAGAGGTTCCGCTCGATCCGGAAGTGGAAGCGAACTGGTTCCGCACGATGGCGCAAATATGCGACGTCTCGATGCCCAGAACCAGTCGTCCCAAGCGCAGGGCGGTGTACTGGTGGTCGGCAGAAATTGCACACCTTCGTGCGATCTGCTTGCGGAGTCGGCGCCAGTACACAAGAGCCCGAAGAAGAAGGCGAGCTCCACTTGAGGAGATAGCCAGACTCTACGGGGCATACCGAGCGGCTACAAAGGCGTTACAAATTGCTATATCTAACGCCAGGTCTCGGTCCTGAAAGAGCTCCTAGAGGGACTCAACGAAGATCCCTGGGGGCAACCGTACAGGATGGTGCTGGGAAAACTCCGGCCCTGGTCGTTGCCCTTGACGGAAACTCTCGATCCGGACCTGCTGGGAAGAGTGATCGGCACGCTTTTCCCAGAGGACCGGTCAAGTCCTCAGGTCACCTGCCGTCGTCATTGGAGTGGCATGATGAGATGGAGGTGACCGTGGAGGAGCTGGACCGAGCTGTTAGCCGCTTGAGAGCCTGGAAACACCGCACCGGGGCCTGACGGAATTCCTGGTCGGGCTCTGGTGCTGAGTCTGGCTGCCTTGGGGACAGGCTAAGACAGCTGTTTACCGGCTGTCTGCGGAGTGCCAAGTTCCCCACAGCATGGAAAGAAGCAAGGTTGGTCCTCTTGAAGAAGGAAGGCAGGGCCGCCGATTCTCCTTCTGCGTACCGTCCCATATGCCTGTTGGACGAGATTGGCAAATTGTTCGAAAGGATAGTTGCCACTCGGCTCAACGGACATCTGTCGCGTCGGTCCTGATCTGGCTGATAGCCAATTTGATTCCGACGGAGCGTTCCACTGTAGATGCCATTATGCGCGTCCGCTCCTGTCGGAACAAGCAGTATCCGAGGGTGGTGGCGTTGGCAATAAGTCTTGATATTGTCAACGCCTTAACTCTACCCTGGGATACAATAAGGAGGGCACCAGCATACCACCAGGTGCCTGCCTACCTGCAAGGCGTAATTGGGGACTACTTGCGCGACAGGTACATTCTGTACATGGGGCAAGATGGTAGGAATATCCGGAGGAGATCAAACGGGGTTCCACAGGGCTCAGTGCTGGGTCCGCTACTGTGGAACCTCGCGTACGATGCGGTTCTGCGTGTCGACCTCCTGCTGGCGTAAATATCGTGTGCTATGCCGACGATACACTGGTGGTCGCCAGCGGGGTTACCTTCGAGGGACCAGGAGCTCGCTGAGCTTGGGACGGAAGTCGTCGTCGCCAAAATCCACGAGTTGGGTCTAGAAATAGCGCCTCATAAGAGCGAGGCCTTATGGTTTCACAAATTACCTCGAGCAGGAACCACCCGACTCGTGCGTCTACGTGGGTGGGTCTGTAGTCAGAGTGGGGCGGTACATGAAGTACCTAGGGCTCCACCTGACAGTCGCTGGGGCTTCGAAGAGCACTTTGAGCGCCTAGTCCCCGGATTGAGAGGGTGGCGGGTGCTATGCACAGACTGCTGCCCAATCTAGGGGACCGAGGGAGGAAATACGCCGCCTCTATGCGGGGTAGTACGGTCCGTAGCCTTATACGGGGCACCTGTGGGCGAAAAGGCTAGCCATCCGGCGCTGTAGATCTAAAATCTACAGTGTCCAGCGGAGGGTGGCTATACGGATCGTGCGAGGATACCGTACGATATCGTTTGAGGCGGCAACAGTCCTGGCCTGTTTTCCACCCCTAGATATACTGGCGGATATGGATGCGAGGGTGTACAACCGAACCGCATCCTCCGTCAGAGAGGTGGCAGTGAGCCAGATGAGGCGCTCGAGTCTGTAAAACGGCAGGAGCGCCAAAACGCCTGGCGATATGGCGCACTCGACTCAACGAGGAGCGCTATGCCCGCAAACGCGTTATTGGCGCAATCCTGCCGGTCTTCGAAGCCTGGATGCAGCGACGTGTGGAAGACTCACCTACAGACTTACACAGATAATTACCGGGCACGGTGCTTCGGTGATTATCTGTAAGATCGGACGCGAAGCGACGGCGAACTGCTTCCACTGCGGTGGACAGGACCAGGACTCTGCGTCCCATACGCTGGCGATATGTCCAGCTTGGGAACGGAGCGAATGATCCTTGCAAACCGGGTCGGTCGGGACCTCCCTGCCAGCAGTCGTGTCGGCGATGTTGAGCGGACTCGGCGTGGAGGGCCGTAGCCACCCTGTGAGTCCGTAATGGTCCAGAAGGAGGCTGCTGAGCGATCGGAGGAGGACAGATCCCACTCGGAGACGACGCCATCAAGGCGTTCGTCACGGCCTCCTTTGAAGATGGTGTTCCCTACCAGAACGGGGCCTCTGGGGTTGCAGGCGTTTGGAGCGGGGCCTCGAACGCCTAGTAACAACCCCTGAGGAGGACGATGGCTCGAAGTGGTCCTGAGACATCGTGATAGCACTGCGAGGGTGCTGGGGGTAGTGTTCTACCCCTTGGACGTGCTTTCAATAAAGCAAAGAGAGAGGGCCCCGGTTGCGTTCCGAACGGAGATCCTGGGACCTTCATACACGCTGATGGAGACCACTGTGGGGTTTTAGCCGGTAGGAGTCCGGCATAACCTGAGGTTGCCCTGCAGCCAGAGGAATCCATGAGGATTTCCCCACGAAAAAAAAAAAAAGGTTAGGTTAGTTAGGTTAGGTTAGGTTAGGTTAGGTTAGTTAGGTTAGGTTAGTTAGGTTAGGTTTTTTTTTTTTTTTTTAAATAATTTGCACTACAGACTCGAAGTCCGTACCTTTTTTCGCTTTATTTTTCTTTATTAACTTTACATTGTACCCTTACACTACTAGTATTAGTAAATTTACTTAAGCCTAAGCAGTGAGTTCACATTTTTTTATGTATTTATTATTATTATTATTATGTATTTTTTTTGTTTTTTTTTTTCCTTGTTTCTGTTTTTTTTTTTTTTTTCCTCTTGTTTCTGTTTTTTTTTTTTCTGTATTACCTTATCATACATTTTTTTTTATATTTTTTTTTTATCTTTTTTTTCTTTTTTATTATTTTTTAAATTTTATATATATATATATATATATATATATATATATATATATATATATATATATATATATATATATATTTGTTACTGTTTTTTTTATTATTATTATTATTATTTACATTTTTTTTTGTTATAATTATTATTACAGATACGCCATTATTTCTATTATTTCTAGTGTACTTTTAACTTAGATCTAGTTCCTAACATGCTGTATTAACTTATCATACTATATTTTTATAATATATACATTTTTTTTTTTTTTGGTTATCGTGGAGGCCGCTCCGTCTTCAGCTGTGTTGATTCGCCGTTGTCAGGGCCTCCACGACAGCTGCGTCTCTGCTTCGTAATGCCATTTTTAAGTTATATTCTCTAATCCTTTTTGTTGTCGCAGCCATTGCGCTCTTAATCAGCCTTCCAGTCGCATCGTCGCAATCGTCCGTGTAATATACACAGGAGACTGTGTGCCTGGACACTGCCACTACTGCGTGTTGGACGCTGTCATAAATTTTGTGCTTCTCTGTTGTTGTCCTCATTATGACCACTGTCCCGTATGTGAGGCCTTGGGCCTCATGTGCGTTAAATCGCGACCAGGACCCGAACCATATCCCTGGCTGGTAAGGACTCCTTTCTGCTTGTGTATATACAAGATATAAAGTGTTGGGTAGGGTACCTGGTATAACGACTCCGTGCCTTTTCCTTTCCAGTGAGTGCACCTGAGATCTGGATGAATATATGCCATTGTAGATTTCATTGAGGCATATGCCACATCCATAGGATTTCGGTGCGTACACAGGAGTTCTTGGCTGATTGTGGTCACGGGCTTGGGCAGGTATATTGCATCATGAAGGTTTTCCCTGTCGATATATGGAGTTGATTGATGTCACCGATGAGCAGTATTTTTCCGCTCCACTCAGTCGCATTGCCACTATGGCCCTGAAATGGTTCATGAGAGCTTCGTCGACTAAAAGTCGAGTGCATCTTCTGGTTTGGCTTCTCCATACCATTTACTAAAATTGAGAATATAGTGCTTTTGTTTTTGCGTCATTGCCTATGCGGTTGGTTAATTTTCCCTGAGGTCTTTAGCTGCTTCTGTTGTTGTAGTGACAATCAAATCATTCTCCGCATCGAATTGGTTTATAACCAAGTTGTTTTCCCACATCCAGGACTCCATTGACCCAATTTATTGTCGGCACCGTCCAGCTCAAGGATCTCCCATTTCACAGGTTCCCGAGATGGCTTCCGCCATTTTCAGGATCCTGTCTTCTAGCATCACCCTGGTGCAACGGGCGGTGACAACGATAGGGTCGTTGGGGGGGGTTTTGAATACTACTCTCCCCTTTCGTTCTGTCTCCTCCTCATCCAAGGATACGAAGCCCGCTGACCCGCTATAAGCCGCCATGTGATGACCCATTTTACCTCTTATGACTGTAGATGTTTTGTTGTCATAAATTGCGGCTTCTGCCTCCTCGAGCTGCACCCCAAAAACTCATGACTTCGAGTTGGAAACTTTGTAAGATATTCCACAGGTAATTTGGTTCACCTCAAGAGTTGCTTTGTGAGGGCTTTGAACTCTAGGACGCGTTGATTATGTGGTCCTTAGGCCCAGTCGCCGGTAGAAGTTTTGGCGGGCTGGCTCGTCCTGAATAGGGTCTAGTGGGTGGGTTGGGATTTCTTGAGAACTCTCAGGCTCTCTTATTAGGTTTTCGGCTTGCTTATCTTTTCAACTTTCGCATTGCTTTTCCTGGAATGCTCTGGGCTGCACTGATGGTATTAATTAATGCACTAACCCCGCTTTGAGACTCAGAACTTTTGGTATTTTTTCCTGGCTGCGGCCTTTCTTTGGCCGTCTTCAGTTGCAGCGTTCTGAGCCACTAAGTGTTTCTGGATTTGCTGTTAGGTGTTGAGTTGCCATAGTCGAGTCGCGATGTTTGAGGCTCAGGTTTTCACCCCTGTCCTCATACCACGACTATCTCATGTTTATTTGAGGCTTGTATGCAACCAATGTGGTCTACGACTTCACCTTTCTCATATAGGACCACCATGGCATCCACACTTATGATGCGGGGTATGTCCACTGTTTCTACCTCGCCGAGTCTTGTTAGCAGTGAGCATGCCTGGGCGAATGGAGTTTTCTCTTCGCTCCATGTGAACAGCAAGATCGTTTTGTTTTTCGACCTTACTATTCGACATCGTTGCTTGGCGACTTCTATCTCAATTAGCGCATCGTATGTTTTGCTTCATGCTCGTTTTGAAGGTGCCGTTTAGTAAGCTTGCGAGACCAGGAGAGATTTTGACATAGTTTCTGTTGAGCAAAAGCTTAACCCGAAACGCTCTGTGTTGTTATCCATGAAGAGCTCTACCTCGAATTCTCAGGCTGGATTGCCTCTTTCAGCGCATGCAATTAGCTGATGTACTGCTTTATTGGCTGGGATGCTCTTCTCTTTTATGCAAACTTCTGCAGATTCTGCTACAGTTTGCTGCTGTTTGAGGAATGGATTGTTTGTGGCGTTACGCTTCGCAGCTGCGCGGAAGATGGACTCAACGAATGTCAGGAATTTATGCCTTTTGTCATCGTCTTCGATGATTTTATGTAGTCAGATTTATTAAGATTGGCGTTTATCCGGAACTCGAGGTCCAGACGTGCCGCTTGATATCAGGGACACTCAAGAATCACATGCCACACTGACTCACTAACATTCGGGTCGCACTCGCACCCTGGAGTGTCTTTTAACTTAAAGCGGTGCAAGTACTCCGCAATTCCACCATGTCCTGTTAACACTTGTACCTGCGTGGGTGTCAACTTGGTCTTTCTCACTATCCGGTATGCTTTTGCAATATCCGGAAGGAATATTTGGTGACATGCCCAGTGTTGGAGGTCTCGTATCTGTCCTGCCAGATCCGAACAGTTTCCTCTCTGATTTTCTTTTTAACATAGGACATGGGATTTTGTCATAGTCTAGAGTGGCTGTTTCCCGGTGCCGCCTCCTTGGCAAGCTCGTCGGCTCTCTCATTTCGGACGTGCCTACATGGGCCCTCAACCAGAAAAGTCTTATTTTTCTTCCCTCTTTTCTCATCTTCCCTATGCTTTCTTGTATGGCTTTCGATAGGGGATGGCTTGCTTTAGGGTTCGCTAGCAGTTCGAGCGAAGATCTTGAGTCGCTCATTATGTTAATAACAGATTCTGTCCTTGATTCTGCTAGCTTGCTTGCCCTAAGCAAGGCGTAGAGCTCGGACTGGAAAACTGTGCAGGATGGATCCAGTCTAAAGGTGGAACTACTGGTCTCCCTGCCATCTTCCCACCATGTTAAGGCTGCTCCGACCCTCCCTTCTATCTTGCTTCCATCAGTGTATATGTGAGGGCCGGTTAGTTGGTGGAGGTTTGTTTTTTCCATTGTTTCCAGTAACTCATAATCCAATTTGATGAGTTTAGAGGGATGAGGTTGGTCCAAGTGATTTACACGATTTTCAAGCTCTCTTCCTGGTGGTAAGTAATCCAGCGAGCCTTGTTTCTTGGTCTTGTACAGGCTAGACGCTTCTTGTATTCTCAGGTCTAGCGGAAGCAGACCCGAGATGGCTAGTGCGGAAGTGAGCGATACCGTGCGGTACGCTTTACAGATCTTCTGCGCGAAGCCCCTTTGCAACGTGTTAAGTTGGTCTTTAATCATCTGTAGTTCTGTTGCTGAGGACCACGCGCTCGAAGCGTACATCACTATAGGTTCGACGACTGCAACGTATATTGTCCTTACAATCTCACCATTGAGACCCCAGGTCACCTTGGCCGCGCATGCAAGTTGCTTGTATATGTCAGCCGCTTTTTTGCATGCGGCTGCTACATGCGGTTTAAAGGTGAGTCCACGGTCGATGATGAGACCGAGTACTTTAATTTCCTCTACGAGTTTCACTCTGCTGCCAGACATATGCAGGTTAGGGGAGTCGAATTTAAGTTTCTTCGTTATGAGCATTGCATTTGTTTTGTGCGCTGCAAACTTTAACTTGTTCTTGATTCCCCATTTCGTTACCGTCTTTAAAGTGCCGTTGGCTTGTTGCTCCAGGGCACTCGTTGAGTGGCCCGAAAACACCAAGACAACGTCATCCGCAAATGCCTGACAGTATACCCCTTCGTGCGTAAGTTTGTGCAGCAGTGAGTCTAGGATAACATTCCAAAGGTTGGTCCACCAATAGATCCTTGAACACAGCCTTTGTAGTTCCTTTTCACTGGTTGCTCTGGCGTAGTTGACTGTGATTTTCGGTCTTGAAGGTAAGAGCTAACCATATCGTAGAGGTTTTGGGACATTTCTTCTTGGCTAGTTGCAGTTTCAATGCTGGCCACCAAGCGTTGTCGAAGGCTCCTCTATATCTAGTGAAATAACGAGGACGATCTTTTATTCCTCACTTCGTTTTAATATGTTCCAATAGATCATAGAGGCGTCCTCAGTACCACGTTGGGGCATGAAGCCATACTGGTTTTGTTGAGAGTTGGGAGGACGTGCCACTGGATTCGGCCCACCATCAATTTCTCGACTATTTTTCCAGTACTGACAGGAGACCTATGGGTCGGTATGACTTTGGATGAGTGTAGTCATCCTTCCTGGCTTACGAATGATGACCACGTGTGCAGTTTTCACTGTTTGGGAAAGTATGCCATTTTCAAGCATGTTGGCTATCGCTAGGAATACCTTCCTGTTGCAGTGGTGCGGCGGAGCAGATGTCAGATGTTAGCCCATCTGGTCCAGGGCTTTTGGGTTAAGTGTTTGTAACATTGAATCAAGCTCCGCTTCTGTAAAAGGTGGATCATCTTCTGACAAACCTAGGTCTTTGTTGAAGTCCGTCAGCTCGTACTTTGGTGTGGTACGGCTGATCTGTTACCACACAGTCGTCAGGTAAAATGTTTGGGCCAAGAGTTCTGCTGACTTTTCGGATGTCATGGTTTCACCCTGGATGTTTCTTAGAGCATGTCCTCATATCTTCTCGAGTTTTCGGATAACTCTGTAAATTTTATCCCATGCTCTCCTTCTCCTGTGTCGTACAGAATTCTTTCCAGCTTTCGGTTTGCGCCTCCTCAACTTTTGTGGTGTACTGTTTCACAGTTTATGTAGTCATCTATGACATGTTGTCTTCGACTTGGTGCCGCATTTCTTATACGTCTTTTTTTCCTTAGGACTTCTTTTTTGAGTTGGTTGAGGGTTTTTGACCACCATGGAGGCGTTGCATTCACCCTCCTCATGCCCACTTTCGGAATAGTCTCGTCGCAAGATTCCTGAATTACTTTTGTGTAGGCTATTGTGATGGATTCTAGTTCCTCGTGGGTTTTCACCCCCTCGATTAATGTGGGAGTTATGGCTCTTTCTTCTAATAGGGATCTGAAGCGTGATGAGAAGTCTGACCATTTTGCCTTTCTGGTGTTGTATTTGCGTGTTGTGCAGGGCCGTAATTGTCTTAAGGCCGTTTTGGTGCGCAATGTAAATGTTATGGCATTGTGGTCTGATGTAATTAGACTTCTCTCCACTCTCCAGTCCTCCACATTGCCGAGAAGTGACGGACTGCAAGCAGTAACGTCTACTATGCTCGAGCAGATTCTCCCCCTTCTGTAGGTTTCGAAGGTAGGTATGTCACCCGTGTTGAGGATATGGAGATCCATTTCATTGAGGAAGGTGTTATATGCCGCGCCTCTTTCATCTTCAGTGTTGCTTCCCCACCATTGACTCCAAGCATTTACGTCTCCAGCCACTATGATGTTGTTTGTGTGAAGTTTTGCACATGCTGCTTGGATTCGTCTAAGGTAGGGATTGATGTCTTGCTCCCCCTCGAGGTAGACTGACACGACTCCTAATTTTAGGTTTCCTGCGATCAGAACTACCGCCGCTTCTGTTTCGGTAACCAGCTGTGGATCATGAATGATCTCCAGCTGATCCCCGAAGACAAGCACTGCGGCCTTCACTGGTTTTTGTCTATTCAGGCTGCATTGAATTACTCGCGTGCCAGGATGTTCCTTAATAACGCCATTTCGCCTGTACTATGGCGATCGACACTCCTTTATCCGCTGCAACCTGAAGTAGTTCCGCCGTTGCTACCCTAGAGCGTTGCAAGTTCACCTGAATGATTTTAAGGTGTATATCTGACCTACTAATGTTTGAGTTGGTGTTATTTTGGCTGCCCTTAGCAATATGTTATGCGAGATCGTGCTATGGCATCCCACTTCTGCTTTTCCCGGCAATCAAAGCTAAAAGCATTGTGTGTCAGGTCCGTATCGGCACCGTGCGCTTTTAGGCAATTTTTACATCTTGGGGATCTCCCCTCCAGCCTGATCGGACATTTGTCCCATGAGTGGGTCTCTCCGCAATGACTGCAGAGTTCCTCCTTTTCGTGGCACACTGCCTTTGTGTGGCCAAAACCGAGACATTTAGTGCATTGCACTAAGGGAGAGTGGTCCGTTATTGGTCTCCTTTGGAGGCCAATGTAAATTTTGCCCGCATCGATAAAGCGCCTGTGCACTTGTGGAGAGAGCTCGAGTACAGGATGGCACTCATGTGGATTCCTCGCCTTTTTCCTGTATCGAACTCTGATTGTTCGTTCCTTCTCATCGACGTCATGCAGAAGGTGTTTATTCTGCGCCAGTATATTTTCTACAATTTCGACGTCGGTGTGATACGATAGCACGTCTCTGATCATCGCCAAGGGATTGTTTGTTCTGGCAACCTCTACTTTTAAATTTTTGTTTGTCTTAACCCTGTTTTGGACAAGGTTAAGATCCTCCTTGGTGTTACAACTGAGGACGACTTTTGGTTTTCGCCTTCCTTACCCTATCCACTTTGGCTCCAGTCTTTTAGTATCTAGGCCTCCTGATTCTCTCAATGATGTTGTCAGCTGTGTTTTCGAATCAGTTGATGTGATTATGAGAGTATGATTGGTTTAGAAGGGCGGGCTTGCAGCCACTCTGGCGTATGTCCTTTTGGTTTGTTGCTGCTTCACCAGCTTGTGCAAGCTCCGTTGCTAGACTCGGGGCTGTAGGTGATGGGGCCCGTTTCTTCTGTTCCTCATCGTCCTCAGCTCAGATGACATAACACCTAAATGTTCTTCAATGGGTTGAAGCTGTTCTCTGATGCTAGTATGGAATGTTTTGTCAGAGTCCGCCGAAGATAACACTGAGTCCAGATCTGATGTTTTCATGTAGCTCCTTCAGCGACCTCTTCATTCCGTCTAGCTCCTGCTCCAACTTTTTATTTATTTCCTGTGAGGGGCAGGATGGCGGCGATTCAAGGCGTAACAAAGTTTTCTGGCCAGTCTCCAGAACCTCCTTGGTATTGTTATCGGATTTTTCGATAATTCGGCGCATGTCATCCAATTGCAGTCTGAGTGTTTCCACACTGGATTTTACTCCAGTGAGATCCACTCTTAAGTGAGGTAAGATGTTCTCCGCACCTCCCTGCTTCTGATGAGTCAGGTTATTTTGGATTACCCCTATGCGTTTATCTAAATCCGTTACAGCCCTAAGTATTTCCGATGTTCTACGGAAAGGCTCTTGGGTTTCAAAGTCTAGCCAGCCTCTTATCGCCTTAGATTCCTGGAGGGTATTCTTTATATCAGTCCTGGCTTGGCCTATCTCGGATGCCATTCCTTTCATAAGCTGAGTGATAAGCTTATTATGGGCCCGCTCCACTCGCATTAGCTCATGAGCATTGCGTGAGCGTTCCTTTTCCAGATTGTGCTTATGTCTAGATCTGGAATCGGACAATGCCAGGACCATCTCGTAGAGGGACTGCAGACTTTCTAAAGCTGTTTGTTTGCATTCCTCTTCATATTACCCGCCATTTCTAATGCCTCCTTTCCTCTCAAACATTTCGTTCCTTCTTTTGTCGCCATATCCATTTCCACCCCCAGACGCCTGTTGGAGTTAATGAGCAGGCTGGGTCTACCTTTTTCCGGTGCCTCCGATAATGGTGATTCCGGCGCAGATGTGATCGACAATTCATCGTCCGATAGGATTGGAAGTGGGGGAATTTCCTCTTGCTTCCAGTTAAATACTTTGTCGAAAGCCACCTCCGCCGGGTCACAAATGGAGGACCGAATCGAGCTGTCGCTTTTTGCTGAGTTTTGCGACATTTTGGTTCGTAGGGTGGCGGTGTGCGAAGAAGCCTTTTTTCTAGTGGTGTGTGTGTCCGTCGGGGCAGAGTCCACAGAGCGTTTTTCTGTTGCAGGCTGAGATGATGGCTGCGGCAACTTTTCGCTAGTAGTTGTTTTTGTTAAGCTTGTTTTTGTTAATACTTTTTCTCGCAGCGATCGTGGGGCTCTGGGCGGCGCAACAGGATGGCTTTGAGAAGGCTTGTTAGAGGAAGCGGTCTCCACATCCGACAAGACAACTTTGTTTCCTGACATTTTTTTTCCTTGTACTTTAAATATACAAATATGTTATACAAAATTTGTGCTTAATCTCTAAATATAGGTTGCCTTAATAGCTATAAAAAACTGGTAATGCTTTATTTATATTTATAGTTAGATATATTAAATACAATTGTTATTATGATTTTTATTTTATATTGTGAACTCACTGCTGTTCCTCGGTGGTTGAACTGCAGTGTAGAGTACGTTGGACGCGAAGAAAGAGCCCGTTGCGGGATCTCCGGTGTTGTGTACTGTGAGTCCTGGAGTATGCTTGAGGTGTTATTTTCCGTGATGGTATCGGAAAATGGAGCAATATAAAAATTCTATTGGGCCAAAGGTTAGGCTTCTTTTCCTGATTCAAATGAGCCCTCACACGGGGGGTCTAGCTCTTCCGGTTACTGAGTAATGGCTCGCGGGGGTGAGGTAAACCTTGAGGGGGAGGGGGGGTATTTTAACGGGAAGCGTATATATGGTATTAAGAAAAAATCGAGGGGGATTAGGAGGCTAGGTTCTGGATCTGGGTCTAAGTCAGGACCAAGACTCAAGTACCCTTTAAAGGCTTTGGGTGGGGGTAGGTGGTCAGGATAATATTATGCTGTTGATTAGTGTTGAGGGGGGAGGGTAAGGGTACGGGTGAAGGGGGTTTGGTATGAGGTGGGTGAATGTGTGGTATGTGGCGGGATCTTGAGCTCCCGACTCAAACGAGCCCAGGCTTGGGTGGTCAGGAAGAAAGGGTCTAGGAGATCCCTCGTGGCTTACCTGATGGTCGTCAATAGTGTCTCCAGCCGCGGAGATTGATACTTGGCGGATTCCTCGGTCCGTCTTCGAAGGCTCCACTGAAGTTTGCCCTGTCGCTGGACGCCTCGTGTTCACTGGCGCGCTATAGCCTCAATGTCTGAAAGCACGTTGCAACCACGTGGTTTTAGGTTAAGTTGTTAATATTTACGAGCCAATAACTTCTGCAGAAGTGGGCCGATTTTCTTGATTTTTACGCCGTTTAATTGAACTTAATGGCGGCTTTCAAACAATAAAATTTTCTATGCGATTTTCTTGTTCTTGTTGACACTATTTATCCCCAAAGTTCAGAAGCTCTTGCTCCTAAACCAGGTGATGCACAGAGTTCTCCCCAATTACACTAGTGAACTGCACACTCAAAAACTTTTTCACAGCACTTCCACTCGCGTAGCTCAAAAATTGCTATTTTTTAAGCAATTTTTTCGTGGAGCTTATGTTGAATGTGTCACTTTCCGTGCGTACTGGTTAGGTTAGGTTAGGTTAGGTTAGGTTAGGTTAGGTTAGGTTAGGTTAGGTTAGGTTAGGTTAGGTTAGGTTAGGTTAGGTTAGGTTAGGTTCCCCCCCGAACGGGTTCCCGCCTTGTCGTGGCGGGGGGGCTTAGTAGCCGTGGCTTGGTCGACCGCGGTGAACAAAGAGGAACCCCTTGGCTGGCCCGAGGTGTAGGGCCGGCCCGAGGTGGCCACTCCGTGTGGGCTCGGCGAGCCCACTTCGGATGTGTGTCGGTGGGCTGCTGCGGAAGGGGTTGGTCTGCTCCCCTTACCGCTGCAACCGAGGTGGAGTCGCGGAGGAAGAGGAGTGTTGGTATGGCGATGCGCCACTCGCCCTATCCTCCGCGACTCAGACGGGGCCGCACCGTTGATGCGGTGGTGGTGGGGCCGCGGGGGGAGAGGAGTGTCGGTATTGCGAGGCGCCGCTCTCCCTACCCTCCGCGGCCGAAACTTGGTTGGCGGCGGAGCCAGAGACCAGATCCGCCGCTGGGGCCGCGAAAGCGGGCGCTACTAAGCGCTCTTCCGGCCCCCATGAATGGGTCCAGGGGCGAGGGACTTGGGGAAGTCCCCGCCCCCCCTCTTCGATGGACCCGAGGCGGAGGCGCGAGCGGGTGTCGGCGCGCGCCTCTGAGGCGATGCACGGGGTAGTCGAACACCTCACTACCCCGTGCAGGAGACGAGGCCCGGACAGACCGGGCCAGCACTAGTGTGGGGCTGCGGAAGAATTTGATTCCTGCGGCCCCGCGCACACGTGCGAGAGACACCGGGGTGGTTTAGCCGGTAAGAGTCCGGCACGCCCCTCCGCCTTTCCCCCGGCGGAGGTAGTCCATGAGGATTTCCCCCCAAAAAAAAAAAAAAAAAAAGGTTAGGTTAGGTTAGGTTAGGTTAGGTTAGGTTAGGTTAGGTTTTTTTTTTTTTTATAGAAATACATTGTCCTCTGATATGGTGGTCAGAGCCTTTGCATATCTTGTTTTAGTCTCTGGTCTGGACTTTTGTCCATAACTTTTGTGATGTTCATTTTGGTCATGATGTAGGTCAATTTCTTATACATATCTGTAGTGTTATAGTTATCTATGTTACTGTTTTTTTTTTTTTTTTTTCATGTCAATATATATTGTTATTTATTTATTTATATTATTCATACTAATATCTTTACTGCATTATTTAATTCTGGTTAATGGCGTTCTTACACTCTAAACTATTTTTATCCCATCTCTTAGTATTCATCTTTTCTTATACAGCATTTTGTATGCATAGATCATATATTACGTAGTAATATATTCTATCCATTTTTCTTACTTTACATTTTTTTTTTTTTTTTTTTTAATACTTAATTCTATATCTTTATTATTTTCCTAGGTTTTATTCTTAATTTTTACTTTTCTTACTATATATTCACAGAATTTAATGAAATCCTTTCTTTCAGTTTTCATTGTTAGAATATCCAAAATATTTCCTTCTGTAATTTTTACATTAATTTTCTGTTCTAGGTCTATCCTTTTACTGCTGTACACCGGGCAGTCTACGAGCAAGTGCATCACAGTTTCTTCAACGTCTGGGTCACAAGCACATCCAGCGCTTGTCCTACACTTGAAGCGATTTAGGTACCCTGCAAAGGCACCGTGTCCAGTAAGTATTTGCACTAGTTCAGGTGATGGTCTGATTTTTCTTATTAATTTATACGCTGTTTCGGCATTTTTGAAGAACATTTTGGTGGTAGTAGCTGTTTCGCTGTTTATGTATCGTTGGTTCCACTCCTGCACTGATCTTACCCTTATCGTTCGTTTTATGAACGATATGGGGCATCTGTCATATTGGGATGCTGTTTTTTTGTGTAGTGCCGCTTCTTTTGCCAGGTGATCTGCTCTTTCATTTCCATGATGTCCCGCATGAGCCTTTATCCAAAATAACTTTACTATTTTATTATTATACTTTAAGGTCTTTAAATTTTTCCTTATGGCGCGGACTAATGGATGGAAGTTGTCCGGGGATTTCAGTGAGTTCAGTCCTGATTGGGAGTCGCTGTAGATGTTAAAGACACTGTCCTTATGTTTCATCATAAGTTCTGTGGCTTGGTACAGTGCGTAAAGTTCGGCTTGGTAGACTGTGCAGAAGGATTCCAGCTTAAATTTTTTACTTAAAATTTCAGTGTTATCCATCCACACAGATACCGCTGCCCCTACCTTCCCATCAATTTTACTCCCATCAGTGTAAATCTGTACCGCCTCTAGCTGTTCTTTTGTTGCTTCCATCTTTTCCGGTTCTTTGCCTTCTATTGTGTTAAAAGTTATTTCCTCTTCTTTAGCTGGATGGTCGGATTCAATAAACAGTTCTTTTTCTTCAACTTTTCTGTCCCCCAGGATATCCTCCTGCGGTTTTCCGCGCTTAGCTTCATACAGCCTTGCGGCTTCCCGCAAGCGGATATCCAGAGGTAACAGTCCCGTTAATATGAGTGCCGAATTTAGCGATACGGTCCTGTAAGCTTTACAAATTTTTTGTGCGAAACCCCTCTGCAGGGTGTTGAGATGTTTTTGCACGGTTATTTTGTGTGATGCACTTGCCCATACACTGGCTGCATAGAGCACGATCGGCTCGACAACTGACACATATATCGTCCTGATGATCTCCGAATTTAATCCCCAAGAAATTTTCGCTGTCTTTACTAGCTGTTTATATATATTTGTAACCTTTCGACATATATGTATAACATGACTATGGAAGGTTAATTTTTTATCTATTATAAGGCCTAATAATTTAATTTCATCTACTATTTTATGTTTGTTCCACCCATGTGAGTTGTGGTGTCGTATTTAAGTTTTTGGTGATAATTATTGCATTGGTTTTGTGTGCAGCAAACCGAGTTTGTTGTGCACACCCCAATTATGCACAAGGGCGAGTGTTCTATTTGCTTTTTCTTCAATTTCGGGGATTCTTTGTCCGGAGAACACCAGGACGACATCATCCGCAAAGGCTTGACAGTAAACTTCTTCACTGTCCATCAAGTCCAACAAGGGTCCAGTAGCAGGTTCCAAAACGTAGGCCCCGCTATTGATCTACGCATCCTTTTGATGTGATTTATTTATTTCTTTGTCTGCGTATCGTAACTTTATTTTACGGTTTTCGAAATAACTATTAACGGTTTCCCGGAGGTTTTGGGACACTTTTCTCTAATAGCTGGCATTTTATGGCAGGCCACCAAGCGTTGTCAAGCTCCTATGTCTAGAGATATGATTACGTTTATCTTTTTGTCTTTAGATTTACTCTTATGTGCTGTAGCAGATCATACAGGAGTCTTCTGTACTTCGCTGGGGTACAAACCATATTGTCTTGGATTACTTTTCAGCATGATGTGCCATCGTATTCTCTTTACTATCAATTTTTCTAATATTTTACCTAATATTGAAAGTAATCCAATAGGTCTATAGGCCTTGGGGTGGGAATAATCGCTTTTACCGGGCTTTTTGAGAACTATTACAACGGCTGCCTTCCATGGTGTTGGGTAATGAGTAAGTTGCAAGCATTTGTTGACAATTGACAAAAAGAGTTCTTCATTTGTTCCTATTGCCGCAGTACAGATATCCATTGTAAAACCATCAGGTCCAGGTGCCTTCTTCATGCTAAAACTTCCCATAACATTTCTTAGTTCAGCTTCAGTAAATGGTGGATCCTGAGTATCGTTTGGTAGCTTTTGATGTATTTTTGCAGCCTTTTCTCTCATTTCCTTTTGTTCAGTATTATCGGTACTATTGTCATCTACTGGAAAAAAGCTGTCTGCTAACCAAGCTGCTGATTCGTCAGGACACAAGGCTTCTCCGTCATTCACTAGCTTCTGATCCTTTTTTGGTGTTTTTCTAATAACCCTATAAATTTTATCCCAGAAACTTTCCCGATCCTGATTTGTACAGTACTCCTTCCAACTATTTGTTTGTGCACTAATTGTCTCTTTTTCATATTTTGTTTTTGCTTCCAGGTATTGCTGTACTACGTGTTTCTCTATGCAGCGCATCGGAGTTCTTCTGCGTTTGGTTATCATCGCCTTCTTCAGTTCTTCTAGTTCTCTACTCCACCATGGTAAGTATGTTTTCTTTTATTTTCAGTTTAGGAATACTTTCTTCACTTTATTTATACCCTCAATATATGTAGCTAAAATGTTTTCCAAGGCTTCCTTTGATACAATTTTTTCGACTTCGACTGTCTCAATTTTATTTTCTTCTAGATAATTTTTAAATATTATTTTAAAATCTGTCCAATTAGCTTTTTAGTGTTATAAATTCTGGTGGTTTGAGTTTTCTTTTTTTGCGGTTTGTCTAGATTGATGGAGAAAACTATTGCATTATGATCTGAACTTATTAAATCCTTATCTACCCTCCAATCTTGAATATGATTGAGTAGCTTTCATTACATACTGTTATGTCTACATGACTTGTATATGATTTTCCCCTCTAATTGTATCAAAGGTAGGCTCTGTTCCTTCATTTAGTATGTGTAATCCCATTTCATCCAATGCCTCCTGTAGTGCCACACCTCGATGATCTATTGAGTGCTTCCCACCATGTATTCCATGCGTTTACATCGCCTCAATTAATATATATTTAGCTGTTAGATTGTTGACTATTTTTCAATTTGTTTAAGATATGGTTCTATTGGTAAATAATCTTCAAGGTATATTAAATTACTATTGTCCACTTATCATCGGTTTGTAATATAGCAACTACTATGTTTTCCGTAACCAACGTGGGGTCTTCTATTATTTTATATCCGGATCGAAAACAAATATAGCTGCTTTGTTCGGCTTTTCTTTTCTTCGACATTGTACTATTCTACAACATGGCGGTTGCTGTACTTCTCTCCTGTAGCAGCTGTATAAGGTTCTTGTACTAAGGCTATTCGGATGTTTTACTACGTGCTTCAATAAATACCTCTTGTGTGGCTAACTTCTTTCGTTGTAGGTTTATTTGTATAATTTATATTCTCGCTTACTGGTATTTACGTGGGGATTGCGTCAATTTGGAGTTAACTTTCTCGTTTTAACAGTAGGCTACGCTAGATCTTGCAATTGCGTCCCATTTTTTGCGTATAGGACATCTGTCATCGAAGCTGTTATGGTCGGTTTTATCGTTTTTGGCCAGGTGACAATTTCGGCACGTTGGTACATCTCCTGATAGCCATCCTGGGCAGTCCACTCTTAGATGCGGTCCAGAGCAGTGGCTACACAGTGCAATAGACTCCTTACACAGTTTGCTTCCGTGACCGTATCCCAGACATTTTGAACACTGCACCAGAGGTGACTGATCCTGAACTCGTATCCTTTGTAGATCGATTTGGATACGGCCTATTTTTGTCATGCGTTGCCAAACTTTAGGAGACACCTGTATGACTATGTGATTCTCATGTGGGTTTCGTGCTTTTTTTCTGTACCTAACAGATATGCGAAGGTCTTCTGGCTCTAAGTTTTCGATGACATGTTTGTTTTGATTTTCGATTGCTTTAATTACATCCTCGTCTGAATTATACGTCAATACATCTTTTAATATTATAAGCGGATCTTTGTTCTTGGTTTCTTCTATTTTCAATTTTGTTCCGAATTTTCAATTTTCTCTTAACTTTTAAGATCTTCTTTTGACTCAACTTAGGATTACTTTCTGTTCTTTCCTTCTTCCTTACTCTGTACACGGACCCCGGAAGATTTTGCGTCCACTGCCTCCCTTATTTTGTTAATAACTACTTGGCTGGTGTCATTCTCACTTTTTGATGAAACAATGATTGAGTGCATTGACGTATAGTTCGTTGTTTGTGACCGACGGGCCGCAATTTCGGCATATGTATAATTGTTATCTTTTCATGTTGAAATCATTTTGTATTGTTCCATTTGATGTCCTAATTTTTTCAGCTCGATGCTCGATTCATCAATAGCCAGTCCATTTTTATTATTTGCGCTAGAATTTCTCTAGTCGCTTGTCCATTACACTATTTGCATTCCGCTAATTTTTTGCAACGTCCTGTGTTAAAATTTGCCTAACGGTTTCTAATTCTTTTAAAATGTCCTGGCCGTTCCCTTGCATCTGCCCCACTGGACGTTTCAGACCCTCCAACTTCTCAGCGTACTCTTTTTCCTTTCTTAATAGTTCCTCCTTTACACTTAATTGCTTTTTTCCAGCTGGAGTTGCAACGTCTGGCGGGATTCACTCATGCGCAAAATTATTTCATACATACCAGTTATTCGGATAAACCTTTTCTTTAATGGATGTTTTAAGGTTTCCTGACTGTTCTAGTTGCGATTTTGTATCTTGCAAAAGCTTGTTTGCTGCAGTCGTTAAAGTCGCTAGAGGCATTGTCGAAATGTTCTGAAGTATCATGTGTTCCGCTTTGAATATTTTCTGACTTATCTTCGCTTGCTGATGCGCTGTAACAGCGCTCGCTTACGCATATCAACTGTTACAGCTGAGGGTCTGTGGGCCATTTTTTGTATTACAAATGTCAGCAATTATAAAATACCTGAGATCTAAATCTACCAAGGCAAGGTAAATTAATATAATAAAAAAAACTAAAACTAAAACTTCTCAACAAACCGTCAATGTGATCTCTGACTATATATCCTATAAATTTTTACAATGTTTTTATGCAAAGTTATAAGGTGAATTTGTATGAAAATTTGTTCTAACCACTATACCTCGGTATCTAACTTTCTCAAAATTTTGCTAATTTCTACGTTTATTGTTGCAGATTTCGGCTGATACGGCGGTTGTGGAGCAAGGTGGACCAGATAGGAGCAAAAACGGAAGAGATTTGTAAGATTTTAATATAGACGAAAATTTTTGATATATTACGTTTCCCAAAAATAATAAATTTTTATTTAAATTAGAAATATCGCCCGAAATGGCTTGAAAACACAGTAAACTAATAAGACTCGACTAATTAAATATTTCAGGGCAGCCAGGGAATTTTTACAATGTTTTTATGCAAAGTTATAAGGTGAATTTGTATGAAAATTTGTTCTAACCACTATACCTCGGTATCTAACTTTCTCAAAATTTTGCTAATTTCTACGTTTATTGTTGCAGATTTCGGCTGATACGGCGGTTGTGGAGCAAGGTGGACCAGATAGGAGCAAAAACGGAAGAGTTTAGATTTTAATATAGACGAAAATTTTTGATATATTACGTTTCCCAAAATAATAAATTTTATTTAAATTAGAAATATCGTGAAATGGCTTGAAAACACAGTAAACTAATAAGACTCGACTAATTAAATATTTCAGGGCAGCCAGGGAATTTTTACAATGTTTTTATGCAAAGTTATAAGGTGAATTTGTTCTAACCACTACCTCATTATCTAACTTTCTCAAAATTTTGCTAATTTCTACGTTTATTGTTGCAGATTTCGGCTGATACGGCGGTTGTGGAGCAAGGTGGACCAGATAGGAGCAAAACGGAAGAGATTTGTAAGATTTTAATATAGACGAAAATTTTTGATATATTACGTTTCCCAAAAATAATAAATTTTATTTAAATTAGAAATATCGTGAAATGGCTTGAAAACACAGTAAACTAATAAGACTCGACTAATTAAATATTTCAGGGCAGCCAGGGAATTTTTACAATGTTTTTATGCAAAGTTATAAGGTGAATTTGTATGAAAATTTGTTCTAACCACTATACCTCGGTATCTAACTTTCTCAAAATTTTGCTAATTTCGTTTATTGTTGCAGATTTCGGCTGATACGGCGGTTGTGGAGCAAGGTGGACCAGATAGGAGCAAAAACGGAAGAGATTTGTAAGATTTTAATATAGACGAAAAATTTTTGATATATTACGTTTCCCAAAAATAATAAATTTTTATTTAAATTAGAAATATCGCCCGAAATGGCTTGAAAACACAGTAAACTAATAAGACTCGACTAATTAAATATTTCAGGGCAGCCAGGGAATTTTTACAATGTTTTTATGCAAAGTTATAAGGTGAATTTGTATGAAAATTTGTTCTAACCACTATACCTCGGTATCTAACTTTCTCAAAATTTTGCTAATTTCTACGTTTATTGTTGCAGATTTCGGCTGATACGGCGGTTGTGGAGCAAGGTGGACCAGATAGGAGCAAAAACGGAAGAGATTTGTAAGATTTTAATATAGACGAAAAATTTTTGATATATTACGTTTCCCAAAAATAATAAATTTTTATTTAAATTAGAAATATCGCCCGAAATGGCTTGAAAACACAGTAAACTAATAAGACTCGACTAATTAAATATTTCAGGGCAGCCAGGGAATTTTTACAATGTTTTTATGCAAAGTTATAAGGTGAATTTGTATGAAAATTTGTTCTAACCACTATACCTCGGTATCTAACTTTCTCAAAATTTTGCTAATTTCTACGTTTATTGTTGCAGATTTCGGCTGATACGGCGGTTGTGGAGCAAGGTGGACCAGATAGGAGCAAAAACGGAAGAGATTTGTAAGATTTTAATATAGACGAAAATTTTTGATATATTACGTTTCCCAAAAATAATAAATTTTATTTAAATTAGAAATATCGCCCGAAATGGCTTGAAAACACAGTAAACTAATAAGACTCGACTAATTAAATATTTCAGGGCAGCCAGGGAATTTTTACAATGTTTTTATGCAAAGTTATAAGGTGAATTGTATGAAAATTTGTTCTTTCACTATACCTCGGTATCTAACTTTCTCAAAATTTTGCTAATTTCTACGTTTATTATTGCAGATTTCGGCTGATACGGCGGTTGTGGAGCAAGGTGGACCAGATAGGAGCAAAACGGAAGAGATTTGTAAGATTTTAATATAGACGAAAATTTTTGATATATTACGTTTAAAAATAATAAATTTTATTTAAATTAGAAATATCGCCTGAAATGGCTTGAAAACACAGTAAACTAATAAGACTCGACTAATTAAATATTTCAGGGCAGCCAGGAATTTTTACAATTTTTATGCAAAGTTATAAGGTGAATTTGTATGAAAATTTGTTCTAACCACTATACCTCAGTATCTAACTTTCTCAAAATTTTGCTATTTCTACGTTTATTGTTGCAGATTTCGGCTGATACGGCGGTTGTGGAGCAAGGTGGACCAGATAGGAGCAAAAACGGAAGAGATTTGTAAGATTTTAATATAGACGAAAATTTTTGATATATTACGTTTCAAAAATAATAAATTTTATTTAAATTAGAAATATCGCTTGAAATGGCTTGAAAACACAATAAACTAATAAGACTCGAACTAATTAAATATTAGAACAGCCAGAATTTTTGTTTTTGCAAAGTTATAAGGTGAATTTGTATTTGTTCTACCTTATACCTCAGTATCTAACTTTCTCAAAATTTTCACTAATTTCTACGTTTATTTTGCATTTCAGCTGATACGGCGGTTGTGGAGCAAGGTGGACCAGATAGAGCAAAAGGAAGAGATTTGTAAGATTTTAATATAGACGAAAATTTTTGATATATTACGTTTCCCAAAAATAATAAATTTTATTTAAATTAAAATATCGTTGAAATGGCTTGAAAACACAGTAAACTAATAAACTCGACTAATTAAATATTTCAGGGCCTTCAGAATTTTTACAATGTTTTTATGCAAGTTATAAGGTGATTTGTATGAAAATTTGTTCTAACCACTATACCTCAGTATCTAACTTTCTCAAAATTTTGCTAATTTCTACGTTTATTGTTTGCAATTTCGGCTAGGCTGATACGGCGGTTGTGGAGCAAGGTGGACCAGATAGGAGCAAAACGGAAGATTTGTAAGATTTTAATATAGACGAAAATTTTTGATATATTACGTTTCCAAAAATAATAAATTTTATTTAAATTAGAAATATCGCCTGAAATGGCTTGAAAACACAGTAAACTAATAAGACTCGACTAATTAAATATTTCAGGGCAGCCAGGAATTTTACAATGTTTTTATGCAAAGTTATAAGGTGAATTTGTATGAAAATTTGTTCTAACCACTATACCTCGGTATCTAACTTTCAAAATTTTGCTAATTTCTACGTTTATTATTGCAGATTTCGGCTGATACGGCGGTTGTGTGGAGGACCAGATAGGAGCAAAACGGAAGAGATTTGTAAGATTTTAATATAGACGAAAATTTTTGATATATTACGTTTCCCAAAAATAATAAATTTTTAAATTAGAAATATCGCCCGAAATGGCTTGAAAACACAGTAAACTAATAAGACTCGACTAATTAAATATTTCAGGGCAGCCAGGGAATTTTACAATGTTTTTATGCAAAGTTATAAGGTGAATTTGTATGAAAATTTGTTCTAACCACTATACCTCGGTATCTAACTTCTCAAAATTTTGCATTTCTACGTTTATTGTTGCAGATTTCGGCTGATACGGCGGTTGTGGAGCAAGGTGGACCAGATAGAAAAAGAGATTTGTAAGATTTTAATATAGACGAAAATTTTTGATATATTACGTTTCCCAAAAATAATAAATTTTTATTTAAATTAGAAATATCGCCCGAAATGGCTTGAAAACACAGTAAACTAATAAGACTCGACTAATTAAATATTTCAGGGCAATGGGGAATTTTACAATGTTTTTATGCAAGTTATAAGGTGAATTTGTATGAAAATTTGTTCTAACCACTATACCTCTATCTAACTTTCAATTTGCTAATTTCTACGTTTATTGTTGCAGATTTTGATACGGCGGTTGTAGCAAGGTCCAGATAGGAGCAAAAACGGAAGAGATTTGTAAGATTTTAATATAGACGAAAAATTTTTGATATATTACGTTTCCCAAAAATAATAAATTTTTATTTAAATTAGAAATATCGCCCGAAATGGCTTGAAAACACAGTAAACTAATAAGACTCGACTAATTAAATATTTCAGGGCAGCCAGGGAATTTTTACAATGTTTTTATGCAAAGTTATAAGGTGAATTTGTATGAAAATTTGTTCTAACCACTATACCTCGGTATCTAACTTTCTCAAAATTTTGCTAATTTCTACGTTTATTGTTGCAGATTTCGGCTGATACGGCGGTTGTGGAGCAAGGTGGACCAGATAGAGCAAAAACGGAAGAGATTTGTAAGATTTTAATATAGACGAAAATTGATGATATACGTTTCCCAAAAATAATAAATTTTTATTTAAATTAGAAATATCGAAATGGCTTGAAAACACTGAATAAGACTAATTAAATATTTGAAGTTTTTTTAATTTTATGCTTATAAGGTGAATTTGTATGAAAATTTGTTCTAACCACTTCAGTATCTAACTTCTCAAATTTTACATTTCCGTTTATTAGATTTCATGATATGTGTGTATGACCTAGAGACAAAGATTTAAAAGATTTTAATATATTGAATTTTGATATATTGTTTCAAAAATAATAAATTTAAATTAGAAATATGCCCGAAATGGCGAAAACACAGTAAACTAATGAACTAATTAAATATTGCAGCCAGAATTTTTACAATGTTTTTATGCAAAGTTATAATGAATTGTATGAAAATTTGTTCTAACCACTATACCTCTGTACTTAACTTCTGGGCCTGCATTATTAGAGCAAGAATTGATAGGAGCAAAACCAGATTTAAAGATTAATATTACGTTTGAAATAATAAATTATTTAATTAAATATTCTGAATAATGAAAAAACACAGTAAACTAATAAGACTCGACTAATTAAATATTTCAGCAGCCAGGAATTTTACAATGTTTTTATGCAAAGTTATAAGGTGAATTTATGAAAATTTGTTCTAACCACTATACCTCGGTATCTAACTTTCTCAAAATTTTGCTAATTTCTACGTTTATTGTTGCAGATTTCGGCTGATACGGTTGTGGAGCAAGGACCAGATAGGAGCAAAACGGAAGAGATTTGTAAGATTTTAATATAGACGAAAATTTTTGATATATTACGTTTCCCAAAATAATAAATTTTTATTTAAATTAAATATCGCCCGAAATGGCTTGAAAACACAGTAAACTAATAAGACTCGACTAATTAAATATTTCAGGCAGCCAGGAATTTTTACAATGTTTTTATGCAAAGTTATAAGGTGAATTTGTATGAAAATTTGTTCTAACCACTATACCTCGGTATCTAACTTTCAAAATTTTGCTAATTTCACGTTTATTGTTGCAGATTTCGCTGATACGGTGGTTGTAGCAAGGTGGACCAGATAGGAGCAAAACGGAAGAGATTTGTAAGATTTTAATATAGACGAAAAATTTTGATATATTACGTTTCAAAAATAATAAATTTTATTTAAATTAGAAATATCGCCCGAAATGCTTGAAAACACAGTAAACTAATAAGACTCGACTAATTAAATATTTCAGGCAGCCAGGAATTTTTACAATGTTTTTATGCAAAGTTATAAGGTGAATTTGTATGAAAATTTGTTCTAACCACTATACCTCGGTATCTAACTTTCTCAAAATTTTGCTAATTTCTACGTTTATTGTTGCAGATTTCGGCTGATACGGCGGTTGTGGAGCAAGTGGACCAGATAGGAGCAAAACGGAAGAGATTTGTAAGATTTTAATATAGACGAAAATTTTGATATTACGTTTCCAAAATAATAAATTTTTATTTAAATTAGAAATATCGCCTGAAATGGCTTGAAAACACAGTAAACTAATAAGACTCGACTAATTAAATATTTCAGGGCCAGGAATTTTTACAATGTTTTTATGCGTTATAGGGGTGGTTATTAGGGTTAAGAAGTTAGGTTAGTTAGGTTAAGTTAGGTTAGGTTAGGGTTGTTAGGTTAGGTTAGGTTAGGGGTTAGGTTAGGTTAGGTAGGAGTTAGGTTAGCCCCCCTGAACGGGTTCCCGCCTGTCGGCGGCTTAGTAGCCGTGGCTTGGTCGACCGCGGTGAACAAAGAGGAACCCCTGGCGCCGAGGTGTAGGGCCGGCCTGAGGCACATCTGTGTGGCTCGGCGAGCCCACTCGGATGTGTCGGTGGCTGCTGCGGAAGGGTTGGTCTGTTCTCACCGCTGCAACCGAGGTGGAGTCGCGGAGAAGAGGAGTGTTGGTAGGCGATGCGCCACTCGCCCTATCCTCCGCGACTCAGACGGGCCGCACCGTTGATGCGGTGGTGGGGGCGCGGGGAGAGGAGTCGGATTGCGAGGCGCCGCCTCCTACCCTCCGCGGCCGAATCTTGGCTGGCGGCGGAGCCAGAGACCAGATCCGCCGCTAGGGCCGCGAAAGGGCGCTACTAAGCGCTCTTCCGGCTCCATGAATGGGTCCAGGGCGAGGGACTTGGGAAGTCCCCGCCCCTCTTCGATGGACCCGAGACGGAGGCGCGAGCGGGTGTCGGCGCGCCTCTGAGGCGAT